>JANDJZ010000514.1:0-43099 GCA_027943245.1 Acanthamoeba sp. SK_2022b | reverse complement strand
GAGCGTTTCCATGCCGGTGGTGGTCTCGCGCGATTCGAGAATGTCTTCCAGCAGGCTGGCGGCGCGCTCTTCGCCCAGCGCTTTGACCAGCACCGAACGCAGGTAGTCGCTGGCGTTGACGCTCAGCGCCGCGTATTGCTCGGCGTCGTCTTCAAACTCGGTCAGTACTTCGCCGAGCTGTTTGTGCGAAACCTGGCTCATGCCGGCCATGGTGCCGCTCAGCAGCTGTACTTCGCGCGAGGAGAGGTGTTTGAACACCTCCGCCGCGCGATCTTCACCCAGCGTCATCAGCAGGATGGCGCTTTTGTCGGTTCCGGTCAGGCTCATATCTCGTTACTCATCCATTGGCGGATTACCAGAGCGACCACGCGTGGGTCTTTGTCAGCCAGATCGCGGATCCGCTGGCTCTGGACTTCTGCGCTGACGCGCTGCTGCGATTTACGACGCTGCGCCAGCTCCTCGTTGCTCGGTTTGCTGCTGTCGACCGGTTTGGCGGCAGGGGCGTTGGCGGCGGCGACGGCGGCCTGTTGCGCCGCCTGGCGCTGTTGCAGCTGCGGCCGCACCAGTTTGCGCCACAGCAGCCAGGCCACCAGCAGCACCAGCAGATAGCGGCCCGCGTCTATCAGACGATCGATAAACGACTGGCTTTGCCAGAACGGCAGTTCGCCACCGGTCACCTGACTGTCGGTAAACGGCGTGTTGACCACGTTCAGGGTATCGCCACGGCTGCTGGAGTAACCCATCGCTTCACGCACCAGCGCTTCGATCTGCGCCAGCTGCTCTTTGCTCATCGGCTGCGGTTTGCCGTCTTTATCTACGCCGAGGTAGTTGACCACTACGGCGACCGACAAACGCTGCACGGTGCCGGCTTTTTGCTGGGTATGGCGAATGGTGCGGTCGAGCTCGTAGTTGGTGGTCGCGTCGCGACGGGTATTTTGCGGTACGCCGCTGGCCGCCGCGCTGCGGGTGGTCGCGGCGTTTTGCGCGGTGGCGTTGGCGTTGGCATTGTTGCCTGCGGCGTTGGCCGGCTTGGCGGTCTCAATCGGCGCCGTGGCCGGCGCGCTTGGCTGATTGGACAGTGCGCCCGGCACGCCGCCTACCTGTGGCCCGCCGATCTGCTCGCTCAGGCTGGTTTGCTGAGAGCGGATAGCGGCTTTGTCAGGCTGTTGGTTAGGTTGGTACTGTTCATCGGTTTGTTCGCGAGTGGCGAAGTCGATTTGCGCCGTGACCTGCGCGCGCACGTTGGCGCTGCCGACCACCGGGGCGAGGATCGCTTCGATGCGGCGCTGGAAGCCGTTTTCCACTTCGTTGGCGTATTTCAGCTGCGAGGCGTTGAGATCGCGCCCGGTGCCGTCGGACTGCGTCAGCAGACGGCCAGCCTGATCGACCACGGTCACATTGCCCGGCGGCAGGCCGGCGACGCTGCTCGACACCATATAAACGATGGCGTTGATCTGGCCATCGTCCAGCGCACGTCCGGGTTGCAGGGTCAGCGTTACCGACGCGGAAGGGGATTTTTGTTCGCGCACGAACAGCGAAGGTTTAGGCAGCGCCAGGTGAACGCGGGCGTTTTGTACCGGCCCCAGCGATTCGATAGTGCGCGACAGCTCGCCCTCAAGGGCACGCTGATAGTTGATCTGCTCGCTGAACTGGCTGATGCCGAACTTTTCCTGATCCAGCAGTTCGAAACCGACGGCGCCGCCTTTCGGCAGCCCTTGCTGCGCCAGGCGCAGGCGGGTTTCATGCACCTTTTCCGCCGGGATCAGCAGCGCTGCGCCATTCTCGGCAAAGCGGTAAGGGATATTCATCTGCGTCAGTTGGGTGACGATGGCGCCACCGTCGCGGTCGTTCAGATTGCTGTACAGCACGCGGTAGTCGGGACTTTTCACCCACAACAGCAGCGCGACGACGATCGCGATCGCGGCGGAAGCGGCGACCAGCAACGGAATTTTCGGGTTGGCGCGCAGACGATTCCAGATGGCCTGCAGGCCGTTGTCGCGGCTTTCGCCGGCGGTTATCGAAGCACTCATTTTAGGTCTCGTCCTTCAATGGCGCTCACGATCCCGTACGGGCCGCTGAGCAGCTCCCTGCCAGGCTGATGAACGGTATGGTTAGCGTTGTGTGACAAAACAGACTCCCTGATACACATATCTTCTAAATAGCGGCGCTCCCATTTCTGGGCAGGCCATTATTCGCCTTATCAGACGATTCTGATTGCCCGATAAGCCGGGTTTTTTGCAGTTAATTAGCCGCTTTAGCTCTGAAAACGCTGTGCTAGGGTGTGCATCATTGGAGAAGTGCAGGGTGAAACGTCACCCGGCGAGACGATATGATTGAGGACCAGATGGCGATTCAGGGCATTGAAGGGGTACTGCAGCAGATGCAGACCATGGCGGTTCAGGCCGGCAAAATGGGGCAGAATGCGGTGCCACAGGGCGTCAGCTTCGCCAGCGAACTGACCGCGGCGCTCGGCAAGATCAGCGAGACCCAGCAAACGGCGCGCAAGCAGGCGCAGGATTTTGAACTGGGCGTGCCGGGCATCAGCCTGAACGATGTGATGGTCGATCTGCAGAAATCGTCGGTCTCTTTGCAACTGGGCGTGCAGGTGCGCAACAAGCTGGTGGCGGCCTACCAAGATATTATGAATATGCCGGTGTGATGAAAACTTTATGCATAAGATAAAGTGTTCGACAGCATATCCTATGCATATATTTCACTTTGCTGGTTTTATTTATTATTCACTTGTTTTTAGAACGAAATCCCTATGGCTGGCGTGTAATTCTTCGTGTTTTATGGGGAGAGGGGTAAACATGGCACTCTGACGATTGATGTGGTCTGCGCTTGCATAATTGTAACGGGTATTGTTAATTAGAGGCTATTTTTCCAACATAGGCATTTGTTGCTTTCTTTCTTTTCTAACTGCATTGAAAAATAAACTTAATCACTCAGTAATCAACTGAATAAAGAGTAAGGGATTTTAGTCAATATTACTCACAATTTTTAGCATTAATTCGATAAAAACTCGCCCCGTTTACTCTATTTTAAATAGGAAGATATGCTATTTTGTATCTTAGCGTGTTTAACTTGGAGTAACTCATGGATCGCAGAAGCGTAGTCAAAGGTCTGGTGTCCTTTTTTTTCGGTGGCGCGCTCACCTCGCCGGCTTGGGCAAAAGACAACGGGCCTCTCTTGCCTAACATAGCTTCACTGAGTGCGATCCCTCCTCGATTGCTCACGCTCGTAAGCTCATTCAAAGGCAGTGCGAATGGCCAAATGTATATAGGCAGAGCTGATACCGATCCTCTTGTGTCGGCAAACCAGATTCCTGTGTATCTGGAACGGGAAGATGGCTCCCGTATGCTTGTTTCACAGCCTATATTGCTCGATGAAAGTAGTGCTCCTCGCATTAACAATGAAGGGGGGAGGCTTGTTACGCTGGAAAGCTATGCCTTGGCTGTGCATGATCGTGAGGGGGGGCAGCAGTTTTATATTCCCGATGTTCGTCAATATGAGCCTTATATTGCTAACTTATATATTGACGGGAAGTTGTCAGAGCTATCTTCCTCTACTGGGGCCGATTTTATTGGGTATAAAAATGTCACCGTAGGTGAAGAGTTGGACTCATTAGGCTTTATAAAAAGCACTGCCGATATTTACTATGCTACATTTTTTGAGACAAACACGAATGCGGTTAATTTAGTTACGTCTCACGATGGTCTTAACTGGAGTGACCCCACTCAATTGAGTGATGGTAAAAAATCAATTGCAGGGCGTGATCCATCGATTTGTTTTTTCAAAAATAATTGGTTTGTCGCTATAACGGAAAATTCGGTTGAAAACTATGACATGCTCGTATACACCAGTAAAGACTTAATAAATTGGAAGCGTGTCAATGTCAAACTTAATGGAAATGAAGCTATTTGTAGCCGGAAAAAAGCCTGGGACAAAGGAACAAGAGGCGCAGATAAATTATGGGCTCCAGAACTCATTGTTGAGAGTGATGAGCTTTATGTGATTATTAGTATTTACTTAGGCTATGATCAATCGTCTTCGCCAATGGCTAAATCGAATTACTTTGGTACATATATTGCCAAATGCACGGATATAAATGAGATGCGGTTCTCTGAGCCGTCACGCATCGATTATCACGAATCTGATGGAAGCATTAATAAATATAGTCGTATCGATGCCGATATTGTCAAAGATATTGAAAATAAAAAATATTTACTTGCGGCAAAAAGAGAAAACCATGGTGTGATTGATGTTTTTCACAGCACATCATTTTTAGGGCCATATAAATATGTCAGCACGGTAAGTATGTCAGCCGGTGGTGCGGAAATCGAATATCTTATGCGCTCTGGCATAGAGGCTCCTTGTTTGTTTCAGCTAAAAACGGGCGAGTGGGCAATGATATTTGATCCGAATGATACTTTCGATGGGATAACTTATATAACGTCGCGGGATGGGTTCTTTTCCTTCAGTAAGCCACAAAAATTGCGTTTGCCAAAATTTAGACATGGCACTATAAAGTCAGGGAGGTATGAAGGCTTGACGGCGAAAGGTGTTCAGGACCTTTATAGATGCAAAACGGCAACTTCAGCGGCAATAAGCTCCCAAGTTATTCCGAACAATTTCATTCGAATTAAAGAAAACTGCTCTATTATCCCTCAGTCAGATACTGTCTACTGGGCTAATGCATCATACAAGGTGACGTTGATTGCACCAAATCGTGGTGATTGCCCACGTAGCTTTTACTTTTGTGTGCGCAGTTCGGACCGTTCTGTGGTGCTAAGCCTCAACGGTGCTATCGTTGGTGGATCGTATGACCTCGGTTGGGGGATCTCAAATGAGCGAATTATTGAGTTTTTTTATGACGCTCTAGATAATAAGTACCGCTGCGAGATGCTCGAGGTTAAGTCTTATAATGGGGTCCATTTATCTGCGTCTGCAGGAGGGAATGCTATTAACGCAAAGAGTACCGGCTGGATTCCCCAACATGGAATGACTTACACTGTTTCTACGTCTGACGGAACATGTGTTATACATGCGTTGCCCAATATGCCGGTAGGAACATATTTTAATGTTGTGATTCAAAGTGCAGAAGATACATTTATAGGTTTGATTATCAAAGCAGGGAATGGGAAAAACAATCTGGGTTTAACAGCTGATTTCGCTTATCGTGGTGGACCTGAGCAATACGATGGTAGAATCATTCGTATAGAAAAAGGCTCTGAGCTTTGGTTTGTTACAAAGTAATAGTTCGTGTCGACTCGTAATGCGTAGTGGTTGTTAATGTCAATTAATATGCATTGCCACATGATGAATATATTAGTCTAAAATTAACTTATCTGTATGTAAGCTGAAGTGTGGAGACAGCGATCTCCGTGAAACCGATCATAATTATGCTAAATTATTAGCCAGTATAGTTAAAAGTACCACACTTACTGGCATATCATTAATCATTAAACCAAAGCGGCAATAATTTGCAAAAGTGAGTGTCAGCTCAGATAGCTGACTGAGGAACAAGACTTTCCTCACTTCATTAATCTGTATACCAATTCCGCAATCCGTTCGTGAGCGTTCGCCAGCCCCTGAGCGAGGCCGTGCGGTTTCATATCCAGCCCTTCCGCATAGATAAATTGCACGTCGCCGATCCCCATCAGCCCCAGCACCGACCGCAGGTAGGGCGTCACGGCGTCGGTCGGCTGGCCGGCGTGTACGCCGCCGCGTGAACTGAATACCAGCGCATTGACGCCCTCGACCAACCCGACCGGGTAGGTGGCGGTATAGTTGAACGTTACCCGGGCGCGGGCCACCAGATCGAACCAGTTTTTCAGCTGGGTCGGTACGTTGAGGTTGTACATTGGCGCTCCGATCAGCAGCAGATCGCTCCCTTTCAGTTCGGCAATCAGCCGATCGGACAGCGCCACCGCCGCTTGCGCGCGTGGACTGGTGTTTTCCGCGCCGCGCAGCGCACTGAACAGCTCGCCGTCCAATACCGGCAGATCCAACGCCGTCAGATCGTGCTCGACGATCTTATCTTCGTGCCCTTTGGCCCGACGTTCCGCCAGATAGCGGTCAATCAGGTTATTGGTCTGCGAGTCGTTTCCCATAATGCTGGATTTGAGCACCAGTATTTTTTTCATGTGGTTGTCCTCTGACGATCATCTGTGGTTTTCACCGGGAATTCCGGAATGACTGCAGGTTATCATTGCTTGATGTTCACCAGTGGTGATAGGTTTTCACTTAATTGATTCCAATTTGGAAACGGTAAAATGAAAAGCGATCTCAGCGCGCTGCCGGCTTTTGTCGCCGTGGCGGAAGGCGGCAGTTTTGCCGCCGCCGCAGAAAAACTGCATCTGACGCGCTCCGCGGTCAGCAAAATCGTGTCGCGGCTGGAGGCGCGGCTCGGCGTGATGTTGTTTATGCGCACTACGCGCAGCCTGAGCCTGACGGATGAAGGGGTGCTTTACTACGAGCACTGCCGGCAGGCGTTGGCGAACATACAGGCGGCGGAAAATCAGCTGGACAGCGGCAAGATGCAGGTCAGCGGCCGGCTTAGGGTCTCGGTGCCGGTGTTGTTCGGCCACCTGTGCATCGCCCCCTTGCTGACGGCGCTGGCGAATGAGCATCCGTTGTTGACGCTGGAAATCTCGTTCAGCGACCGCAGGATCGATCTGGTCGATGAGGGGTTCGATCTGGCGGTACGCATCGGCGAGCTGGCGGACAGCGGCAGTCTGGTTGCCCGGCGCCTGGGGGAACACGGCATGCTCCTGTGCGCTTCGCCCGACTACCTGCGGCGCAGCGGTGAGCCGAGCGCGGTGGACGCGTTAAGCCGACATCAGGCGGTGGGGTATCTGCACGCGGGCGCGGTGTTGCCCTGGCAACTTCGCGGCGAAAACGGCGAGCTGCAGCCGTTCAGGCCACCGGCCAAGATGATGATGGACGATATGCAGGGGATCGTCGATGCCGTTTCCGCCGGTGCCGGTATTGCCTGGCTGCCGGAGTGGCTGGTACGCGATCGGCTGGCGGCGGGGACGTTGGTGGAGATCATGCGCGGTGAGTCCAGCCTCAGTTTTCCGGTGAATGCGGTATGGCCCTATATGCCTTACCAGCCGCTCAAGGTGCGGCTGGCGGTGGACAAACTGGTGGCGGAGCTGCCGGGGAAATTGGCGCTTGTGGCGCCGTCGGTATCACAACGCTAAGGGCCGGAGCCACAACTGACAGGAAACGGACGCTAATGTACCGAATAGAGGGACGAAAACGGCGCTGTCAGGCTTATTGAATGCCCAGGTGACCGTTTATTATGGCCTGATTAGTAGGGTTATTATTCGAGGCAGGTCAATGAGCACGAAAAGTGAATCCAGATGGCGTCTGATCAGTATTTTAATGCTGATGGTACTCGCCGTATTAATTGGCATTCTGGTCAAACTGGACTGAAGTCTGACCAGGCGATAAAAGCCTGGCCATTTTATTGTGCGGCAAGTAAGCGCATCATGTCTTCTTCATACAGCAATGCTAAAAGCCACAGCCCCAACAACATTATTGACAGAGAAAATAATCGCTTTTCATTACGCATCGTTTAATTTGCTCTTCGGCGGTTCGACGTTGCGTAGCCTATCTCATCGTTGTGACAACTGTTAGGAACCTGTGCTAAATAAAGCCATTTTGTTGCGCGTCTATTTATGTTTCTCCAGCGGCTATCGCTTCGGCCCCCAGGGGGCCAGGTTCCATAATCCTTTGGTGGCCGCGAATGGCGGTAGGCGCAAAGCCGAAGCGCTTGCGAAAACGTTCGGCGAAACGCGACGCGCTTTCATAGCCGACATGTTGTGCGATGGCGGATATCGGCCAGTCGGTGGATTGCAGCAGGGCCAGCGCACTGCTCATGCGCACGTCGATCATCAGGTTGCGCAACGCGGTATTTTCCATCGACAGTTTGCGGCGCAGCATCACTTCACTCATCGACAGGCTCTCCGCGACTTTGGCCGCGGTCCAAATGCTGTGCGGATCGGTTGCCAGGCAGCGGCGCACGCGCTGCGTCAGGTCTTTGGCTTCGTTGTGGATGAAGCGAATGCCGAACTGGGCCAGCCACAGCAGAATTTCCAGCATTTTGTGCCGCACGATGATGGTGGGAAAACGCTGCCGGAGCGCCAGCGCCAGGCTGGTGGTCTCAAAGCTGTGCTTCAGGGCGCAGGGCAGATTGCGCAGCGCCAGGACGGCATCGAACGGCATCGGCGCCGGCGTTTCCTCGGCCGGAGGCTGAAGAGTGAGCAGCAGAGGGTCGCAGGTCAACAACTGACAGCTGAACACGCCCTCTTCGGAGGGGCCGTTAATAATATCCACCGTTTGTCCCCCGTCGATAATCAACAGCTCACCGGGATGAGCCACCACTTCGTGTTGTTGCCAGCGTACGCGCTTATGGCCTTGTTGTATCAGATACAGATGTGGTTGCTCAAAATAGACTGAAGGGAATAATAATTCAGTATGCTGAACGATGTGCGCTGAGGCACCAATTCCTGGACAGAGATTAATTGTACGTTCCATCGATATTCATTTCGCAGCCATTATCTGGGAATATCTTTACGCTTTGATCCGCGTTGGAGCAACATTTTTCCATGGGCTGTGAAACACAGCGGCGTGTTTTATCTATCAAAAATCAATTTCCTGCTGAACAGAAAACGTCCGTGTCGGGATGATGCTTATCCATTAAAGTGAGAGCCAGGCTCGAAGCGCGCATTTTACCAATTACCCATAAACTGAATAATTCAAATGCCATAGATTAATATCCTAACGTAACCCGAGAGTAATAGCGCATGGTGCTATTTAATCCATTTTCGTCAGTATTGTCGATCTTATCGGACCTGTGGTTCCCCCAGCAACAGCGCGCGGTCATGAAACTGGCCGTAGGTATTGTTGACGACGTTCTGGCGCGTGGACTGCTCGATCAGCGTTTTCAGCTCATCCATGCGCTGCTGCAGCAGACGCTTGAGCTCGGTTTCGTTGTCGAGGATCTGTTGCAGCTTATTGCGCAGCATCTCCTGCAGTGCCATAGACGGGCCGGCTTGCCCGGTAAAGGCGGCGGTTTTTTCCACCGCCGTCACGTAGGCGAATTCGAGTTCGACGAGCTCTTCCCAGCGCCCGGTTTGCGCCAGCGCGATCATCTGGCTGCTCAGGCTGTAAATTTGTTGATAAGCGGCTAACAGCTGCTGTTGACGTTCCATTACACGGCGTCCTGCGAAGGTTGGTAGTTAGGGCCGATCTGGCGCCAGGCGTCGGCGATGTTCTCCAGCAGTTTGACCACTTCGGCAATCGCCGCCTCGTCGTTATGCAGGTTGGCCTGCATTAACCGACGCTTCATGTAGTCGTACAATGCCGCCAGGTTTTCGGCGATCTCGCCGCCCTGCTGAGGGTCCAGGCCGCCTTTCAGGCCGTTGTCGATGATGTTGATGGCTTTGGACAGCGCCAGGCCTTTGCCGGCGATATCGCCCTGGTTCATCAGGATGCGTGCGCGAAGCAGGGCGCTGAGCGCCCCGTCGAACAACATCACGATTAACTGGTGCGGGCTGGCGCTCATGGCGCCGCTTTCCAGACTGACCTGTGCATAGGCCTGAGTGCCGCTTCTGTTATACATGTTGTTTCTTTACCTGTTACTTGGTTAAGGGATCACTTTGCCGAGAATTGCTGTTTTAAATAGTCACCCGTGCCGCTCAATTTAGACATCATGGTATCTAACTGAACGAACTGCTGCTTATAGCGGTCGATGGTGTTCTGAATGCTGGCCGTGACCGTGGTGATCTGGATGTTCAGGCGATCGAGGTTGGTATTGATGCTCTTGGTCGAGTTCTCGATGATGCCGCCGGCCTTGATGTAATTTTGGATATCGTTGTGGATCTGGGTGGCCATACCGGTGTCTTTGCCGTTACCGGCGAAGAAGTTGGCGACCTGCTCCGGTTTTTCGTCGATGGCTTTGTTCAGCTTGGTGCTGTCGATTTCCAGCTTGCCGGTTTTGACGTTGGTGGTGATGCCGAGGTTGCCCAGGCCTTTCAACTCCGGGTTGTCCTGCGCCGAGCTGAGGGCGCTTTTGATCGAGGACTGAATACCGCGCAGGGTGTTGTCGCCCAGCAGCGCGCCATTTTTAGCGTTCTGCGCTTCACCGGGTTTGACCGGGGTGTATTTGGTCAGCGAGTTGAAAGTGTCCAGCAGTGTGTTGTAGTTATCCACCCACTCTTTAATCTTGTCGGCGCTGCCGCTCTTGTCGATGCCGATCACCAGGTTTTGCGGTTCACCGGCCTTGGTGGTGGTTTTCAGGTCGAGCGTTACGCCCTGCAAGGCATCGGCGATCGAGTTGGTGCTGCGCTTGATTTTCGTGCCGTTGACGACGATTTCCGCATCCTGACCGGGCACGGTTTGCTTCATCGCGGTGCTGCCATCTTTCGGCGGTTTTTTAGGATCGTAGTTGAGGATGGCGCCGAGCTTGTCGTCGTTATTGACCTGTACCGCAATGGTGTTTTTTTCGCCGGGTGTGGTGGAGCTCAATGCCAGTTGATAGTCATTGTCGCCGACGCGCATGATGCTGGCGGTAACGCCGGATTTCGATTTGTTGATGGCGTCGCGCATCTCGACCAGCGAGGTCTGATCGTCACCGAGCGGGATCTTGGTTTCTTTCGGCGGGTTGCCGGCGGTGATGCTAAGCGAACGATCGCTGCTGCCCGATGTGCCCAGTTTGGCCTGCTGGTCGGCAATCGGCGTCTGAGTGGTCAGCGTTTGCGGCTGTGCCAGTTTCAAGACCTCAATCGAATAGTTACCCGGTACCGACTTGTTAGTGGTGGTCACGGTAAACTGATCGTGCTTGGTGGCAGTGGTGTTATTGAAGAACTCTGGCTTGGCCAGCTCTTTGCTCAGATTGTCAAACTTCTCCAGCGAGCTTTTCAGCGTGCCGTAAGCGGTTAGCTGGGCGTTGTAGCTGGTCTGCTGGGTGGTGTACGGCGTCAGACGCTGCTGTTCCGCTTTGCTCAGCTTGTCGAGCAAACCGTTAAGGTCGAGTCCTGAGCCGATGCCTAATGAACTGATCGATGCCATTCGTGTTTCTCCTTGGTAATGACTTTATTCGCTTTACGCGTTATCGGCCCAGCGGTGAAAAAGTTTACCGAAAAAAATAAAAAACCGATGGCGCAATAGAGGAGGGAAAAACCGCGTTATTTCCGCCATTGCCGCCGGCGCAAAAAATTTTAAAAAATTGCTAAAGGTTGTTAGGGGAGGGCCGATACCTGAGGGGACGGTGGTTGACGCCGTGGGCAAATAAGCCCGAACCTTTTAACTGTGTTGCGAAGAACGCAACTGACTCGTAAGGAAAGCAAACAATGGCACAAGTAATCAACACTAACAGCCTGTCGCTGATGGCGCAGAACAACCTGAACAAATCTCAGTCTTCTCTGGGCACTGCGATTGAGCGTCTGTCTTCCGGTCTGCGTATCAACAGCGCGAAAGACGATGCTGCGGGTCAGGCGATCTCCAACCGTTTCACCGCTAACATCAAGGGCCTGACTCAGGCTTCTCGCAACGCCAACGACGGTATTTCTCTGGCGCAGACCACCGAAGGCGCACTGAACGAAGTTAACGACAACCTGCAGAACATCCGTCGTCTGACCGTACAGGCGCAGAACGGTTCCAACTCTTCCAGCGACCTGCAGTCCATCCAGGACGAGATCTCTCAGCGTCTGTCTGAAATCAACCGCATCTCCGAGCAGACCGATTTCAACGGCGTGAAAGTGCTGAGCGCAGATCAGAAGCTGACCATCCAGGTTGGCGCTAACGATAACGAAACCATCGATATCGAACTGAAAGACATCAACGCTAAAACCCTGGGTCTGGATACCTTCAGCGTTGCCGGTGGCGTAGATAAAGCTAAGATCGGTGCAAAAGCTACTGAAGTGTCTACCGGTAAAAGCATTGCTATCGACACCAACGGTAAGAAAGCAGGTGCTGATGATCCGGCAAAATACGTTAAAGACGACAAAACTGGCGATATCTACGCAGCAGATACCAAAGGCGAGTTCTATAAAGCCACTATCGGCACCGATGGTAAAGTCACCAGCATCGATAGCACCGCAGTTAGCGATGCAACTCTGAAAGGCAGCCTGGGTACCGCCCCATCCGTTTCCAGCATTCAGGAAAAAGTGGCTGTGTCTGGCGACAAAGCTGACACCGACAACCTGAAATCTTACGACAACGGTAAATCTTACATCATCGAAGACGCCGGTAAATACTTCAAAGCTGAAGTGGCCAAAGACGGTAAAGTCACTCGTGGCGAAGAGCTGAGCTCCGAGCCAAAAACTGCCGATCCGCTGGCAACCCTGGACAAAGCGCTGTCTCAGGTTGACTCCCTGCGTTCTTCCCTGGGTGCGGTACAGAACCGTTTCGATTCTGTTATCAACAACCTGAACAGCACCGTGAACAACCTGTCCGCTTCTCAGTCCCGTATCCAGGATGCTGACTACGCGACCGAAGTGTCCAACATGAGCCGTGCCAACATCCTGCAACAGGCTGGCACCTCTGTTCTGGCACAGGCTAACCAGTCTACTCAGAACGTGCTGTCCCTGCTGCGTTAATCGTCTCTCCCGATTAACTGTCGCAAAGAAACCCCGCTTCGGCGGGGTTTTTTTATGCTCGCGCACCGCGCGGTTATTACATGGCGCAAATAAAGCCCGTTTTGTGCGACTGTTCAGCCGATTGGCATTCCGCCCCCTACGCATAATAGCGCTGACTCTCTTATCCGCAGGTTTAAGACATAGTGAGCGATCTGTATACCGCCGAAGGCGTGATGGACAAAAATTCTCTCTGGCTGCGCTACGTCCCGTTAGTGCGCCACGAGGCGTTGCGCCTGCAGGTCAGGCTGCCCGCCAGCGTGGAGCTCGACGACTTGCTGCAGGCCGGGGGAATCGGGCTATTGAACGCCGTTGAGCGTTATGACGCCCTACAGGGAACCGCCTTTACCACCTATGCGGTGCAACGCATTCGCGGCGCGATGCTCGACGAGTTGCGCAGCCGCGACTGGGTGCCGCGCAGCGTGCGGCGCCATGCGCGCGAGGTCGCGCAGGTGATGCGGCAACTGGAACAGCGTTACGGCCGTCCGGCGAGCGAGACGGAAGTGGCGCAGGCGCTAGACATCTCGCTGGATGAGTACCGTCAAATTCTGTTGGACACCAATAACAGCCAGCTTTTCTCCTACGACGAATGGCGCGAGGAGCATGGCGAGAACGCGGAACCGATGCTGGAAGGGCATGAAGAGGCCAACCCGCTGCATCACCTGTTGGAAGGTAGCCTGCGCCAGCGGGTGATCGACGCCATCGAGGCGTTGCCGGAGCGCGAAAAAATGGTGCTGACGCTGTATTACCAGGAAGAGTTGAATCTCAAAGAGATCGGCGCCGTGCTGGACGTCGGGGAATCCCGCGTCAGCCAACTGCACAGTCAGGCGATCAAACGGCTGCGCGCGCGGCTGGCGAACGATACCTGACGGCGGCCCGCCGCCCCTCAACTCGATGACTCATGCGACAATCGGACTGCCCTTTATGCCAGGAATACTGTTGAAGAAACGGCCGCTTAGCCGTTACCTGAAAGACTACAAGCACAGCCAAACCCATTGCTCCCAGTGCGGCAAACTGTTGGACCGCATGGCGCTGGTGTTTCGCGGCAAGATTATCAATAAAGAAGCCATCGCGCGCATGGATCAGCCGATCGACGATGCGGTCTGGCAAAACGTGCAGCACGAGCTGACCGCGCTGTGCCGCTTCTGCAGCGAGATCTCCTGCAACAGCCACCCGAGCTATTTCGACATCATGGCGTTCAAACAGTATCTGTTCGAGCAGACCGAGATGAGCCACAGCACCATCCGCGAGTATGTGGTGCGGCTGCGCCGGCTGGACGAAATGCTGGTGGCGCGCAACTACCCGGCGGATAAATTCGCCAGCAGCGCCAGCCATCAGCGCATCATCGACGATCTGCCTACCGCGGCGCACAACAACTACCGCATTGCGCTGCGCAAATACGATCAGTATCTCGCCTGGCAGCGCAGCTACTGAGACTTTTCCCCGGCCGCTGGGCCGGGGCCTGCTGTTTCCCCCGTGATAAAGGATGATTATTCAGTTCACATCTGCTAAATCTATCGGTTATCAGATGTTGATATTCGATTCCCTGGGGGGAAGTAGTGAACCTGCAACAACAACTGGCGCAATTTCCGCGTCTGGATCTGGTTGGCACCGCCACACCGCTCGAAAAGCTGTCCCGTCTCTCCGATTACCTCGGCCGCGAAATCTACCTTAAACGTGACGATGTCACTCCTATGGCCATGGGCGGCAACAAGCTGAGAAAGCTTGAGTTTTTGGCCGCCGACGCGCTGCGTCAGGGTGCCGATACGCTGGTCACCGCCGGCGCCATTCAATCCAACCACGTGCGCCAGACGGCGGCGGTGGCGGCGAAACTGGGTCTGCACTGCGTCGCGCTGCTGGAAAACCCTATCGACACCCGCGCGGAAAACTACCTGACCAACGGCAACCGCCTGTTGCTCGGCCTGTTCAACGCCGAGGTGGTGATGTGCGAAGCGCTGCACGATCCGCAGCAGCAGCTGGCGGAGCTGGCGACGCGCCTTGAGGCGCAGGGCTTCCGGCCTTACGTGGTGCCGGTGGGCGGTTCCAATGCCCTGGGCGCGCTGGGATACGTACAGTGTGCATTGGAAATCGCCGAGCAGAGCCAACGCAGCAACGTGGCGTTCAGTTCGGTGGTGGTGGCGTCCGGCAGCGCCGGCACCCACGCCGGGCTGGCGGTGGGGCTGCAGCAGCTGCTGCCGGAAACCGAACTGATCGGCGTGACCGTCTCGCGTACCGTGATCGATCAGCTTCCGAAGGTGGAGCAGATCCAGAAAGCTCTGGCCTGTTCGCTGAATATCGACGAACTGGCGCCGATCGCGCTGTGGGACGATTACTTCGCGCCGCAATACGGCATGCCGAACGAAGAGGGCATGGCGGCGGTGCAGCTGCTGGCGCAGCAAGAAGGCGTATTGCTGGATCCGGTGTACACCGGCAAAGCGATGGCCGGTTTGATCGACGGCATCGCCCAGCGGCGCTTCCGCGATGAAGGCCCTATTCTGTTCGTTCACACCGGCGGCGCGCCGGCGCTGTTCGCCTACCATCCACAGGTGTAAACACCGCTTGTTATTCCATTTTGAACTATATTTATAAAGTTATATTCCTTTATGCGGGCGGTCGCACTGTTAAAGTGCTGATATCAAAAAAGATAAATAACACACAGGGGTGTTTATGATGTTTGCAAAAGTTCGTCGTCAATGGTTGTTGGGCGTGGTGGGCGTCGCGTTGGCCGCCGGTTTGGCGACCCAAACCTACGCTGCCGACAATCTGCTGCAGCAGGTGAAGCAGCGCGGCACGCTGATCGTCGGCCTGGAAGGCACCTATCCGCCGTTCAGCTTCCAGGGGGAAGACGGCAAGCTGACCGGTTTCGAAGTGGATTTCGCCAACGCGCTGGCGGAACACCTGGGCGTGAAGGCCAAGCTGAACCCGACCAAGTGGGACGGCATGCTGGCTTCGCTGGATTCGAAGCGCATCGACGTGGTCATCAACCAGGTGACGCTCTCCGATGAGCGCAAGAAGAAATATGACTTCTCCACCCCTTACACCGTTTCCGGTATTCAGGCGCTGGTGAAAAAAGGCAACGAAGGCACCATCACCAAGCCGGAAGACCTGAAGGGCAAGAAGGTCGGCGTGGGCCTGGGCACCAACTATGAGCAATGGCTGCGCGCGAACGTGCAGGGCGTGGACGTGCGTACCTACGACGACGACCCGACCAAGTATCAGGATCTGCGCGTTGGCCGCATCAACGCCATTCTTGTGGATCGCCTGGCGGCGCTGGATCTGGTGAAGAAAACCGGCGATACCTTGGCGGTAGCCGGCCCGGCGTTCTCTCGCCAGGAGTCCGGCGTGGCGCTGCGCAAGAACAACCCAGAGCTGCTGGCCGCGATTGACCAGGCGATCGCCGAGATGCAAAAAGACGGCACGATGGCGAAGATCTCCGAGAAATGGTTTGGCGCGGACGTAACTAAATAATGCACGAAAGTATTCAACTGGCGCTGGATTCAGCGCCATTTTTATTGAAGGGCGCAATACTGACGCTTCAGCTCAGCCTGGGCGGCATGGCGTTGGGGTTGCTGCTCGGTTTTCTGCTGGCGCTGATGCGCCTTTCGCCGCTGTGGCCGCTGTCGTGGCTGTCGCGTATCTACGTGTCGCTGTTCCGCGGCACGCCGTTGATCGCCCAGCTGTTTATGATCTATTACGGTCTGCCGCAGTTCGGCATCGAGTTCGATCCTTTCCCGGCGGCGCTGATTGGCCTGTCGCTCAATACCGCCGCCTACACCTCGGAAACGCTGCGCGCGGCGATTTCGTCGATCGACAAAGGGCAGTGGGAAGCTGCCGCCAGCATCGGCATGACCCGTTGGCAAACCCTGCGCCGAGTGATCCTGCCGCAGGCGGCGCGTACCGCCTTGCCGCCGCTGGGCAACAGCTTCATCGGCCTGGTGAAAGACACCTCGCTGGCCGCCACCATTCAGGTGCCGGAACTGTTCCGTCAGGCGCAGCTGATCACCTCGCGCACGCTGGAAGTGTTCACCATGTACCTGGCGGCATCGCTGATTTACTGGGTGATGGCGACCCTGCTTTCCGCGCTGCAAAACCGTCTGGAAGCCCACGTTAATCGCCAGGATCAGGAGTAGCGCATGAGTGCCATCGAAGTTAAGCAATTGACCAAGCAGTTTAAGGGTCAGACGGTGCTGCATGGGATCGATCTGGCGGTGGACGCCGGCGAAGTGGTGGCGATCATCGGGCCGAGCGGCTCGGGGAAAACCACCTTATTGCGCTGCATTAACCTGCTGGAGGAGCCGGATTCCGGCACCATTCGCGTCGGCGATATCCTGATCGACGGCAGCAAGCCGCTGAGCAAACAGAAAAATCAGGTACGAGCGCTGCGCCAGCAGGTCGGTTTCGTGTTCCAGAACTTCAACCTGTTCCCGCACCGTTCGGTGTTGGAAAACATCATCGAAGGGCCGGTGGTCGTCAAGGGCGAGGCGAAAGCCAGCGCGGAACAGCGCGCCCGCGCGTTGCTGGCCAAGGTGGGGCTAAGCGGCAAAGAGCAGGCGTATCCGCGGCGGCTGTCCGGCGGTCAACAGCAGCGGGTGGCTATTGCGCGCGCGCTGGCGATGCAGCCGGAGGTGATTCTGTTCGATGAGCCGACGTCGGCGCTCGATCCCGAGCTGGTGGGGGAAGTGCTCAATACCATGCGCTCATTGGCGGAAGAGAAACGGACCATGGTGATCGTCACCCATGAGATGAGCTTTGCCCGCGACGTGGCGGACCGGGTTATCTTTATGGACCACGGCCGCATCGTTGAACAGGGCCCGGCCAAAGCGCTGTTCGCCAACCCGCAGCACCAGCGCACTCAGCAATTCCTCGACAAATTCTTGAATCAATAAGACGGCGGGGGAGCTTCCCCCGTTCGCATTCACTCCTTTTTCAACAATGCGTTTCGCGCGGCGGCGGCGAGAAATCCGCTGCGGCTACCGTATCCCGGATGTTACTGAACCCGAGAGTCAATGCGACGAGTAGCGTTCTGCCACGGTTTGCAAGCAGACTAATTCGTTCTGAGTTCACCCTGTTGTTATCGCCCATGAGGCGCCGCATCCTCATGCCAGGATAGCAAGACGCTAACGGCTGACCGGGCTGCGGGCAATAAAAAACCCTGCACAAGTGCAGGGTTTGCGTAGCGGTGAGCCAATCAGGCGGCCATGCATGGCCGCCTTGACGATGCGTTAACCGATGGTCATCAGGCTGGCGTTACCGCCGGCGGCGGCGGTGTTGACGCTCAGCGAACGCTCGATCAGCAGGCGTTCCAACAGGATGTTGGTTTCACCGTGAGCGAAGCCCTGCACCGAGACGATGGCGCCGCCGCGCTGCGCGATCTGCTCGCACAGGGTGCGCAGCTGGTCGGCATCGCCGTGGTAGATGGCGGCGTCGAACTCGACCTTGTCCTGCTGCCAGTCTTTGCTGAAGGCGATGCGCGCCTGCACATCGTTCGGCAAGCGGCGGAACAGATTGCGCTGCAGTTCCGCTTCCGGCCACAGCGCGCTGCTGCCGACCGCCAGCACGGCGGCCAACTGGATCAGCGCGTCGGCTTCGTTATCCGCCAGGCACAGCACGCGTTCACGCGGCAGCAGGGCATAGGTATTGCGCTCGCCGGTCGGGCCCGGCAGCGGACGTACGGTGCCGCCCTGGCCCAGCTCCGCATAGCGCTGCGCCAATGCCGCCAGTTCGCTGTGTTGGCTGGTGACCGCCCATTTCTCCAGCGATTGCAGCGCGCCCAACAGCTGCGGCCGCGCGGTGGCTTCCATCGGGCGCTCGTCGTCCTGACGGTGCAGCGTACGCTGCAGCGCGTCGTCCGGACGGTTAGCCAGCAGACGGTACAGGTACAGCGGGCCGCCGGCTTTCGGGCCGGTGCCCGACAGGCCTTCGCCGCCGAACGGCTGCACGCCGACCACCGCGCCAACCATGTTACGGTTGACGTACAGGTTGCCGACCTTGGCGCGTTCGGTCACCCGGGCGATGGTTTCATCGATACGGGTGTGAATGCCCAGCGTCAGGCCATAACCGGCGGCGTTGATCTGATCGACCAGCGCGTCCAGATTGTTGCGCTGGAAGCGCACCACGTGCAGCACCGGGCCAAAGATCTCTTTTTGCAGCTCGTCGAAGCTGTCGAGTTCGATCAGCGTCGGTTTGATGAAGGTGCCGCGCGCCCACTCTTTCTCATCCTGCGCGCTGCCTTTGGCGGCCTGGTACACCTTGCGGCCTTTGGCGCGCATCGCCTGGATGTGGCGTTCGATGCCGGTTTTGGCTTCGGCGTCGATCACCGGGCCTACGTCGGTAGACAGGCGCTCCGGGTTACCCATGCGGCATTCAGCCATCGCGCCGCGCAGCATTTGCAGCGTGTGCTCGGCCACGTCTTCCTGAATGCACAGGATACGCAGCGCGGAGCAGCGCTGGCCGGCGCTGTCGAAGGCGGAGGCCACCACGTCGGTGACGACTTGTTCGGTCAGGGCCGAAGAGTCGACGATCATGGCGTTCAGGCCGCCGGTTTCGGCGATCAGCGGCGTCGGACGGCCTTGCGGATCCAGGCGACCGGCGATGCTGCGCTGCAGAATGCCGGCGACGTCGGTGGAGCCGGTGAACATCACGCCGCGGACGCGGGCATCGTTGACCAGCGTTGAGCCGACGGTTTCACCCTGGCCCGGCAGCAGCTGCAGCACGCCTTGCGGAATGCCGGCTTCCAGCAGGATGCGCACCGCCTGCGCGGCTACCAATGGCGTTTGCTCGGCCGGTTTGGCCAGCACGCTGTTGCCCGCCGCCAGCGCCGCGGCGATTTGGCCGGTGAAGATCGCCAGCGGGAAGTTCCACGGGCTGATGCAGACCACTGGGCCCAGCGGACGGTGGCTGTCGTTGGCGAAATCGTCGCGCACCTGGCCGGCGTAGTAGTGCAGGAAGTCCACCGCTTCGCGCACTTCGGCGATGGCGTTGTTGAAGGTTTTACCCGCTTCACGCACCAGAATGCCCAGAAGGCTTTGCAGCTGGCTCTCCATCAACTCGGCGGCGCGTTCGAGGATCGCGGCGCGCTCCGTCGGCGGCGTAGCGAACCAGATTGGGCCGGCGGCCGCGGCGGCGTCGAGCGCACGGCTGACTTCGCCTTCGGTGGCTTCACGCACGTAGCCGACCACATCGCCCGGCTCGGCCGGGTTGATCACCGGTTGCTCCACGCCCTGATCCAATTCGGCGTCGATGATCGGTTCCGCGCGCCACGGATGGCTGGCGCTGGTGAGCAGGGCACTGGAGAGCGAGGCCAGACGCTGTTCGTTGGACAGATCCAGACCGCTGGAGTTAGTGCGTTTCTCGCCGTACAGCTCGCGCGGCAGCGGAATGCGCGGATGCGGCAGGCCAATCTGGCCTTCGCTGGCTGCCAGCGCTTCCACGGCGCTGACCGGATCGGCCACCAGCTCGTCGAGCGGCAGGGTGGCATCGGCGATGCGGTTGACGAACGAGGTGTTGGCGCCGTTTTCCAGCAGGCGGCGCACCAGGTAAGCCAGCAGCGTTTCATGGGTGCCGACCGGCGCATAGATGCGGCAAGGGCGGTTCAGTTTGCCGTCGGCCACTTTACCCACCACCTGCTCGTACAGCGGCTCACCCATGCCGTGCAGGCACTGGAACTCATACTGGCCAGGGTAGTAGTTGTTGCCGGCCAGATGATAGATGGCGCTCAGGGTATGGGCGTTGTGGGTCGCGAACTGCGGATAGATCAGGTTCGGCACCGACAGCAGCTTGCGGGCGCAGGCCAGGTAGGAAACGTCGGTATAGACCTTGCGGGTGTATACCGGGTAGCCTTCCAGGCCGTCCATCTGGGCGCGTTTGATTTCGCTGTCCCAGTAGGCGCCCTTCACCAGACGGATCATCAGGCGACGGCGGCTGCGTTGCGCCATGTCGATCACCGCGTCGATGGCGAACGGACAGCGTTTTTGGTAGGCCTGGATCACGAAGCCGATGCCATTCCAGCCAGCCAGCTGCGGTTCGAAGCACAGCTTCTCCAGCAGATCGAGCGAGATCTCCAGGCGGTCGGCCTCTTCGGCATCGATGTTGATGCCGATATCGTACTGGCGTGCCTGCAGGGTCAGCGACAGCAGACGCGGGTAGAGCTCTTCCATGACGCGTTCGTACTGCGCGCGGCTGTAGCGCGGGTGCAGGGCGGACAGCTTGATGGAGATGCCGGGGCCTTCATAGATGCCGCGGCCGTTGGAGGCTTTGCCGATGGCGTGGATCGCCTGCTGGTAGGAAACCAGGTAGGCTTGCGCGTCGGCTTCGGTCAGGGCGGCTTCGCCCAGCATGTCGTAGGAGTAGCGGAAGCCTTTTTCTTCGAGCTTGCGCGCGTTGGCCAGCGCTTCGGCGATGGTTTCGCCGGTCACGAACTGTTCGCCCATCAGGCGCATCGCCATGTCCACGCCTTTGCGGATCAGCGGTTCGCCGCTCTTGCCGATAATGCGGTTCAGCGAACGGGACAGATTGGCTTCGTTATGTGTGGACACCAGCTTGCCGGTGAACAGCAGGCCCCAGGTGGCGGCGTTGACGAACAGCGACGGGCTGCGCCCCAGGTGCGAGTGCCAGTTGCCGTTGCTGATCTTGTCGCGGATCAGGGCATCGCGGGTCGGTTTGTCCGGAATACGCAACAGCGCTTCCGCCAGGCACATCAGCGCCACGCCTTCCTGCGAGGAGAGGGAGAACTCTTGCAGCAGGCCTTGCACCATGCCGGCGCGGCCGTTTGCACTTTTTTGGTTACGTAACTTCTCGGCGATGCCGTAGGCCATTTTGTGAGTAGCCTGAGCAAGATCGGCGGGTAATCGCGCCTGTTCGAGCAACATCGGCACCGCTTCGGTCTCCGGGCGACGATAGGCGGCGGTGATGGCGGCGCGGGTGACCGACTGCGGCAGAATTTGTTCGGCGAAATCGAGGAATGGCTGGTGTGACTCTTCCTGCGCTTGCGGCATAATGTCGTCCGCTTCAGGCTGGCCCGCAGCGGCCAGCGCTGGGATTTCAGGAATATCGGAACCGCTCTCGAGACGCTCGAGGTAATTAAAGATGGCCTGCTTGATGAGCCAGTGCGGCGTGCGATCGATGCGCTGCGCGGCGCTCTTGATCCGGTCGCGTGTTGCCTCGTCGAGTTTCACGCCCATTGTGGTAGTGCCCATGCCTATCCAACTCCTGTGTTTAGAACCTATCCCATCAGGCTAGACAAACAGCAGGCTGGAAAGCCTGTTGGGATAGGTTCGTGTGATGTGTGGTGTCAAGAATGCAGACAATATCCTGCATGTTGCAACTTTGTGCAACCTTGTTAAATCAGGCTGATGAGCGAAGTGTGAGTTTCATCGATTTTTTAACATGGGCAGTTGGCACGAATGTTGCGTTATTGAGCGAATGCGGCGGGGTTTATGATGCCGCAAACGCTTTACCTTGCGGTATATAAGGGTAATAACCAGGTGCAACTCATTTTGCTTGTCGTGAGTGCAACCTTTAGGCCCGGTAAATGTGACGCAGGGTAAACTTTGTGTAACTTTGTTGTTAAATATCTTGTTGGTTGATGAAAGGCTCATCTAGGATAACCGACGGTCAACAATTACGGGCAGAAACTATTTTACCTGCACTTGCTAGCAGGCTGCGCCACGTTCCGGCGCGGCGGCCAGTGAAATGCATTGCGCGTGGGTTTACCGGCGCCGGCTTGGCCGGAGCGAAACGCGAATAATAATGAAAGTGGAGAATTAAATGACAATGAGCACACCTATGCTGGTGACCTTCCTGGTGTACATTTTCGGGATGGTGCTGATCGGCCTGCTTGCCTACCGGGCAACCAACAACTTTGATGACTATATTCTCGGCGGCCGCAGTTTGGGCAGCGTGGTGACCGCGCTGTCCGCCGGCGCTTCCGACATGAGCGGCTGGTTGCTGATGGGCCTGCCGGGCGCCATCTTCCTCTCCGGCATCTCCGAAAGCTGGATCGCTATCGGCCTGACCATCGGCGCTTACCTGAACTGGAAGCTGGTGGCAGGAAGGCTGCGCGTGCATACCGAAGCCAACAACAACGCCCTGACGCTGCCGGATTATTTCACCAGCCGCTTTGAAGACAACAGCAAGCTGCTGCGCGTGATCTCTGCCATCGTTATCCTGGTGTTCTTCACCATTTACTGCGCCTCCGGCATCGTAGCCGGCGCGCGCCTGTTCGAAAGCACCTTCGGCATGAGCTACGAAACCGCCCTGTGGGCCGGCGCCGCGGCGACCATCCTCTACACCTTTATCGGCGGTTTCCTGGCGGTGAGCTGGACCGACACCGTGCAGGCCAGCCTGATGATTTTCGCGCTGATCCTGACGCCGGTGATCGTGATCTTCGCCGTCGGCGGCATCGATACCTCGATGCTGGTGATCCAGGCGCAGAACCCGGCCAACCTCGACATGCTGAAGGGGCTGAACTTCGTCGCCATCCTGTCGCTGCTGGGTTGGGGCCTGGGCTACTTCGGCCAGCCGCACATCCTGGCGCGTTTCATGGCGGCGGATTCTCACCGCACCATCCGCAGCGCGCGTCGCATCAGCATGACCTGGATGATCCTGTGCCTGGCCGGCACCATCGCCGTCGGTTTCTTCGGTATTGCTTACTTCGCCAACAACCCGGATCAAGCCGGTAACGTGTCGCAGAACGGGGAACGCGTGTTCATCGAACTGGCGATGCTGCTGTTCAACCCATGGGTAGCGGGCGTGCTGCTGTCGGCGATTCTGGCGGCGGTCATGAGTACCCTGAGCTGCCAGTTGCTGGTGTGCTCCAGCGCGATCACCGAAGACCTGTACAAGGCGTTCCTGCGTAAAGGCGCCAGCCAGCGCGAGCTGGTGTGGGTCGGCCGCGTGATGGTGCTGGTGGTGGCGTTGATCGCCATCGCGCTGGCGGCCAACCCGGAGAACCGCGTGCTGGGCCTGGTGAGCTACGCCTGGGCCGGTTTCGGCGCCGCCTTCGGCCCGGTTGTGCTGATTTCGGTGATGTGGTCGCGCATGACCCGCAACGGCGCGCTGGCCGGTATGTTGGTCGGTGCGGTGACGGTGATCGTCTGGAAACAGTACGAATGGCTGGGTCTGTATGAAATCATCCCGGGCTTCATCCTGGGTTGCCTCGCCATCGTGGTGGTGAGCCTGATGGGCCGCCAGCCTTCCGCCACCATGACCGAGCGTTTCGATCAGGCGGAAGCCGAGTACAAAACGGTGTAACGCCGTTCGATGTCAGTCGGTAAAGGGGCGCGCAGAGCGCCCCTTTTTTTGCCTGCCGATCGCCGTCATCCGGCTGTAACACCTGGCGACATTTGATTAGAAAAAATCACCGTCATGCCTCTTGTATTTATTCTTGGCAGAATGATAATCACTCTCGTTGGTTTTTACGTTTCTTTACATAGTCGCCGCGGCTCATTTTGCAAGCACCGTCTCTGCCGCCGCGGTCTTTTCAGGGGTGATTATTTATGTTCGTTCCCTTTCTTATCATGTTCCGTGAGGGGTTGGAGGCCGCGCTGATCGTCAGCCTGATCGCCAGCTACCTGAAGCGCACGCAGCGCAGCCAATGGCTGGGCGCGGTGTGGATCGGCGTGATTGTCGCTGCGGCGCTGTGTCTGGCGCTCGGTATCTTCATCAATGAAACCACCGGCGAGTTCCCACAGAAACAGCAGGAGCTGTTCGAGGGCATCGTGGCGGTGGTGGCGGTGGTGATCCTCACCTATATGGTGTTCTGGATGCGTAAGGTGTCCAAGTCGGTCAAGGTGCATCTGGAAGGGGCGATCGATCAGGCGCTCAGCGCCGGTAAAGGGCAGGGTTGGGCGCTGGTGGCGATGGTGTTCTTCGCCGTGGCGCGCGAAGGGCTGGAGTCGGTGTTCTTCCTGCTGGCGGCGTTCCAGCAAGACGTGGGCGCCGCGGCGCCGCTCGGCGCGGTGCTCGGCCTGGTGGCCGCC
Organism: Acanthamoeba sp. SK_2022b; assembly: GCA_027943245.1. NCBI lineage: Eukaryota > Discosea > Longamoebia > Acanthamoebidae > Acanthamoeba > Acanthamoeba sp. SK_2022b. Next base: position 18,477 of record JANDJZ010000514.1, on the reverse strand, counting down.
ATCGTGCTGGGCATGATGATTTATTGGGGCGGGGTGAAGCTGCACCTGGCCAAGTTTTTCAAATGGACCAGCCTGTTCATTCTGTTCGTTGCCGCCGGCCTGGCCGCCGGGGCGATTCGCGCCTTCCACGAAGCCGGCCTGTGGAACCACTTCCAGGACATCGCCTTCGATTTCAGCAGCACCCTGTCGACCCATTCGCTGTTCGGCACCCTGCTGGAAGGCATTCTCGGTTATCAGGAAGCGCCAACGGTCAGCGAAGTGGCCGTCTATTTCCTGTATCTGATCCCGGCGCTGATTTTCTTTTTCCTGCCGCAGCGCGCGGAGCCGGCAGCGGCCCCGGCGCAACGTAAAATCAATCATTAATGTTTAATAGGGAATCTCGTATGTCTACTCCGTTATTTCGCCGCAAGGCGTTGCACGCAGCATTACTGGCTATCCCGGCGTTTGCGCTGAGCATCGACGCGTTGGCGGCGGACGTGCCGCAGGTCAAAGTCACGGTCAACGACAAGCAGTGCGAACCGATGCAGCTGACGGTGCCGGCCGGCAAGACGCAGTTTGTGGTGCATAACACCAGCCAGAAAAACGTCGAATGGGAAATCCTGAAAGGGGTGATGGTGGTGGAAGAGCGCGAAAACATCGCGCCGGGCTTCACCCAGAAAATGACCGCCACGCTGGAAACGGGCGAATACGACATGACCTGCGGGCTGCTGAGCAACCCGAAAGGCAAACTGACCGTCACCGCAGCCACCAACGGTGCCACCGACGGCAAACCGAACGCGCTGGATCTGGTTGGCCCGATCGCCGAATACAAAGTCTACGTTATCAAAGAAGTCGACGGGCTGGTGAAACAGACCAAGCTGTTCACCGACGCGGTGAAGGCCGGCAACGTGGAACAAGCGCGCAAGCTGTACGCGCCGACCCGCCAGCACTATGAGCGCATCGAGCCGATTGCCGAGCTGTTCTCCGATCTGGACGGCAGCATCGACGCTCGTGAAGACGACTACGAGAAGAAATCGGCGGATCCGAACTTTACCGGCTTCCACCGTCTGGAGAAGGCGCTGTTTGCCGACAACTCGACCAAAGACATGGGCAAATATGCCGATCGTCTGTATCACGACACCGTTGAACTGCAAAAACGCGTGGGTGAACTGACCTTCCCGCCGAGCAAGGTGGTGGGCGGCGCAGCCGGGCTGATCGAAGAAGTGGCGGCCAGCAAGATCAGCGGTGAAGAAGACCGTTACAGCCGCACCGACCTGTGGGATTTCCAGGCCAACGTCGACGGCGCGCAGAAGATCGTCAACCTGCTGCGCCCGCTGTTGGTCAAGGCCAACAAGCCGCTGCTGGACAAGATCGACGCCAACTTCAAAACCGTCGACACCATTTTGGCGAAGTACCAAACCAAAGAGGGGTATGAGTCCTATGAGAAGCTGACCGATGCCGACCGCAATGCGTTGAAAGGGCCGATCACCACGCTGGCGGAAGACCTTTCCCAACTGCGCGGCGTATTGGGTCTGGACTGAGGCATAAGGTTATGAGCAACAAGGCAGGCCCGAATAACGGGCCTCACCCGCACTCTCAGGAGGCTGCATCCCCTTCACGCCGCCGTTTGCTGCAGGGGCTGGGGCTGAGCGCGCTGGCACTGGGCGGCAGCCGCCTGGTGCAGGCGGCGGACAAAGCGGCAGAGCCGTTGGCGGCGCCGCAGGATGAGCGCTGGCAGAAACAGCCGTTTTATGGCCGCCATCAGGCCGGGGTGCTGACCCCGCAACAGGCGGCGATGATGCTGGTGGCGTTCGACGTGCTGGCGACCAGCAAAGCGGATCTGGAGCGCCTGTTCCGGCTGCTGACTGACCGCATCGCGTTCCTGACCCACGGCGGCAAGGCGCCGGAGGTGGACGCCAAATTGCCGCCGCTCGATTCGGGGATCATGGGGCCGGAGATTTATCCGGACAACCTGACCATCACCGTCTCGGTCGGCGCATCGCTGTTCGACGAACGCTTTGGCCTGCAGGCGCAAAAGCCGCTGCGGTTGCAGAAAATGACCCGCTTCCCCAACGATGCGCTGGACGCCGGGCTTTGCCACGGCGATCTGCTGCTGCAGATCTGCGCCAACACCAATGAAACGGTGATCCACGCACTGCGCGACATCATCAAGCATTCGCCGGATCTGCTCAGCGTGCGCTGGAAGCGCGAAGGGTTTATCTCCGCGCATGCGGCGCGCAGCAAAGGCAAAGAGACGCCGATCAACCTGCTGGGCTTCAAAGACGGCACCGCAAACCCGAAAACCGACGACAAACCGCTGATGGATAAGGTGGTGTGGGTCGGCGACAACGTCGGCGAGCCGGCGTGGACGGCGGGCGGCAGCTACCAGGCAGCGCGTATTATTCGCTTCCGCGTGGAGTTTTGGGATCGCACGCCGCTGCAGGAGCAGGAAACCATTTTCGGCCGCGAAAAGCACAGCGGCGCGCCGCTCGGCATGAAGCATGAACATGACGAGCCGAACTACGCGAACGATCCCGACGGCAAGGTGATCCCGATGGACGCGCACATCCGGTTGGCTAACCCCCGCACGCCGGAAAGCCAAAGCAATTTGATGTTGCGGCGTGGCTACAGCTATTCCCTTGGCGTTTCCAATGCCGGGCAGCTGGAAATGGGGCTGTTGTTCGTCTGCTATCAGGCCGATCTGGAAAAAGGATTCCTGACGGTGCAAAAAAGGCTCAACGGCGAAGCGCTGGAAGAATACATCAAGCCGATCGGCGGCGGATACTTCTTCGTATTGCCGGGTGTGAAAGAGGGCGGCGACTATTTGGCCAGCGGCCTGCTCAAGGCCTGAGCACGCAATGACGAGACGGGATCTTCCGCCTCGTTTTACGTTGGCTTGCCTATTGTGCTGGACATTAAGCGACGGAGTTCAATTCAATCCGTCGCCTGCGGATTAAAAAGTCTGAAGGGCCCGCCGACTTTGGGGTGTGCAAATTTTAATCGAGAAACTAAAGTGTCATTCGCGGATTTTAATTGTAATTAATTGTAATTAATTGATATTAATAGGATAAAAATTTTTCTGGAATGACGCGCCGAGCGTGATATAGTGTTTTTGCGCTAACTGAAAACAAAAGATATAAAATTTTTTTACATTTTAGTAACGCAGCAGGATTGAATGTCATTATACTGTAATCATCTGGCGGTAGTTTTCACACGGTGCACAGCTTGAAGCTGTAAATATCACTGCGGGGATCGCTAATGGTAAAGTCCTTGGTTGGGCTGGAAAGAAAAAATAACACATCTCCCCTGATTTCTCGTTGTAACGAGGGTTCTCTCTCCGACTCTCTTTTACCGGCAACCCCGCACTCTTATCGCTATCGAACCTCATCACTTTTTACTCCACGTTTTTTAATGCAGTCCGCGTTGTCCCGTGAAGACACGGCGCTTAAGCGTTGCCGTCGATTCACCTTGTCCCTTGGCTCTTATTGGCTCGGAGGAGGCCAAAACCTAATACGTGTGTGAAACATAATCGCGCGGCCTGGCCGTTGCGGTAGGTGAAACAAACTGTAAGGTGCCACTATGGGTAGACAGAAAGCAGTGATCAAAGCACGTCGTGAAGCGAAACGCGTTATTCGTCGTGACGCTCGTAGTCATCGCCAGCTGGAAGAAGAGTCTGTGACCTCGCTGGTGCAAATGGGGGGAGTCGAGTCTATCGGCATGGCGCGAGACAAGCGCGATAGCTCACCCATCGAGGCTAGAACCGAAGCTCAGGGTCATTACTTATCAGCCATAGAGAATAAGCAGCTGATCTTCGCCACCGGCGAAGCCGGCTGTGGCAAAACATTCATCAGCGCCGCCAAGGCGGCGGAGGCGCTGATCCATAAAGAGGTGGATCGGATTATCGTTACCCGTCCTGTTTTACAGGCGGATGAAGACCTTGGCTTCTTGCCGGGGGATATCTCCGAGAAATTCGCGCCTTATTTCCGCCCGGTGTATGACATTCTGGTGCGCCGTTTAGGTTCTTCCTTTATGCAGTACTGCCTGCGCCCGGAAATCGGCAAGGTAGAGATTGCGCCGTTCGCTTATATGCGTGGACGCACCTTCGAAAATGCGGTCGTTATCCTGGATGAAGCCCAGAACGTGACCGCCAGCCAGATGAAAATGTTCCTGACCCGGCTGGGAGAAAACGTGACGGTTATCGTTAACGGCGACGTGACCCAGTGCGACTTGCCGCGCGGCGTGAAATCCGGCCTCAGCGACGCGCTGGAGCGCTTCGAAGAGGACGAGATGATCGGCGTTATCCGCTTTGAGAAACAGGACTGTGTGCGCTCTGCTTTGTGCCAGCGCACGCTCAACGCTTACAGTTAACCTATCCGCTAATGGAAAGGCCGCTTCGGCGGCCTTTTTTCTCTCCGCAATTTCCCCTCTCGTTTAACCTTTGTGTAAATTATTGTGGTTTTTTGTATAGATTTTCGTTGAGTTAGCGTTAATGATTAATGGGTTCCAGATTGGCGCGCAACTTGCGTGCGCCGCCAAAAGGACACTATCTGGGGTGTGCGCCGCGCGGCGCATTGAGCGTGAGTTCCTTGATGCGATTCAAACATGAAATATATCATTCTGATTTTGCTTATTTTATGCGTCGTCTATGTGCATTACCGCGGGCGGGTTCGCTACAACGTGTGGCGACAGCTGTCTGACCATTCCACCTTTACCGCACCGCTGAACGTCTTTATGTACCTGTTTTCCCGCGTGCCGACCACGCCGTACCTGAAGCCGGAGCAGTTCCCTGAGCTGGCGGTACTGCGGGAGAATTGGGAAACCATCCGCGACGAAGGACAGAAGCTGATGGAGATCCAGCAGATCAAAGCGTCCGATCAGTTCAACGACGCCGGGTTCAACTCGTTCTTCAAGACCGGCTGGAAACGCTTTTATCTGAAATGGTATGAGGACAGCCATCCTTCCGCCATGACCCTGTGCCCGCAGACCACGGAACTGCTGCGCAGCCTGCCTTCGGTCAAGGCGGCGATGTTCGCCGAACTGCCGGACGGCAGCCGTTTGCCGCGTCACCGCGATCCTTACGCCGGTTCGCTGCGTTATCATCTTGGGCTGATTACCCCCAACGATGACCGCTGCTTTATTGAGGTGGACGGCGAGCGCTACAGCTGGCGCGACGGTGAAGGCGTGATGTTCGATGAAACTTACCTGCACTACGCGGAAAATCAGAGCGGGCAGAATCGTCTGATCCTGTTCTGCGACATCGAACGGCCGATGCGCTACCGCTGGGCGCAGGCGGTGAACCACTGGCTGGGGCGCAATCTGATGAGCGCCGCCACCGCGCCGAACGAAGAGGGCGATCGCACCGGCGGCGTCAACAAGATGTTCAAATACATCTATGCGATACGCCGGGTGGGGAAACGCCTGAAGGCCTGGAACCGCACCGGTTATTACATCATCAAGTGGATTTTGTTCGGGGGGATCGCCGCGGCGATATTCTTCTCGGTATAACGAAGACAGGGGCGCACGGTGTGCGCCCCTTTTTGATCAGGCGAAGATAGTCATCATGTAGGCGGCGAACAGCGCCAGGTGGGCGGTGCCGTTCAGCACGTTGGTGCGGCCGGTCGAGAACGACAGCTGGCACAGCAGCAACACCGTCAGCATCACCACGATATGCGGCGTTTGCAGCCCGAAGATCAGCGTCTGCCCGGTCAGGGTGGCGATGATGGTGACCGCCGGTACCGTCAGGGAGATGGTCGCCAACACCGAACCGAAGAACAGGTTCATGGCGCGTTGTACCTGGTTGTTCAACACGGCGCGCAGCGCGCCCAGCCCTTCAGGCGACAGGATCAGCAGCGCCACCAGGAAACCGGTAAACTGCGCCGGCGCATTCATCTTGGTCAGCAGGCCTTCTAGCGGATTGGCGTTGAACTTGGTGACGGCGATAACCGCGATCAGGTGCACGACGAGCCAAGCGGCATGCCAGGCGCTGCTGTGCGAAGAGGGCTTGCCGTGATGCGGGTCACCATCGTCGTCTTCATGCTCATACACGAACAGGCTCTGGTGGGTTTTGGTCTGGATCACCAGGAACACGCCATACATGGCGGCGGAGATCAGCGCCACCAGCAGCGCCTGCCCGGTGCTGAAGTTACCGCCCGGCAGCGCGCTCGGGAACACCAGCACGATCACCGCCAGCGGGAAAATTGCCATCAGATACTGTTTGATGCCGCCCAGGTTGACGTACTGGGTGGCGAACTTGCGCCCGCCGAGCAGCAGCGCGAAACCGACCAGGCCGGCGGAAACGATCATGATGATGGAATACAGCGTGTCGCGCATCAGCGCCGGCGCGGCGTCGCCGGTGGCCATCAGCGCCGAGATCAGGCTGACCTCGAGGATCACCACCGACAGGCTGAGGATCAGCGAGCCGTAGGGTTCCCCCAAACGGTGGGCGAGCACGTCGGCATGGCGCACCACGCTGAAGGCGCTGCTGAGGATCCCCACCAGCGCGAGAATATTGATGCCGACGATCAGCGGAAAGTAAGTGGTGCTGCTCCACAGATTCAACACCACCAGCGCGGCGATGGGGAAGATCAGCGAGTATTCGGTGTGGCGAGATTTGGTGGATCGGCCAGGATCGTGTTGCGACTTCATGAGGGTGGCACTCCTTCTCAAACAGCGTAGCCCGTCAGCGCCGGTCGCCGTGATGCGGCAACTCTGCGTTTCCAGTAGGTATTTTATATTAGGATACACCCACGGCGCCGGTGTGATGTTGTTTTTATCTGAGAAAGCAATTGCTTGCTTTATGTGATCAGGGTAACAAAAAAACCGCACGGGGTGCGGTTTTATTTACTTACTTTTACGCAATAACGCCAATTTTTAACGTTAGATATGAGAAAAGTCGTGTTTACTTATTTAGCATGCGGTTAATCAAGGAAAATACAGCCGTTAGTCGTCAATATTATCCATGATTTCATGCCGTTTATTGTGGTAACCCTCTTCATTTAGCCCCTCACGCCAGTAAGGTACGGCATAAAGACGATTACGATCGCATTGACGTTCACGGCGCAGGTAACGGCGCAGCTCTACCACCAGGCGATCTTCACCGGCGAGCCAGAAGTGCGTTTCGCCCTGCGGCAGGGATTGCGCGCGGAAGCGGGCGATCAGGTCGTCGGTGTTCTCCGTGCCGCCAACGATCCAATTCATCTCAACGCCGGCCGGTTTTCTCAGATCAATCACGTCGGCGGTGCTGTCGACGCGGACGAAAGCGCGCCCGGCGCTGTGCGGCGGCAGATTCTCCAGCAGCGCGGCCAGTGCAGGCAGTGAGGAGGGATCGCCCGCCAGGCAGTAGAAATCGGCCGCCGGCAACATCGGTTTGGGGCCGCCCGGGTTGCTGATGCCGATTTTATCGCCGGCCTTCGCCTGGCGCGCAAAGTCGACCGCCGGGCCCTGGTGATCGTGGATCGCGAACTCGATGTCCACCTCCGCCTGTTCCGGGCGCACGGCGCGAATGGAATAGGTACGCACGATCGGGCGCACGGCGTCCGCCGCCCAGCGGGGGCCGTTTTCGGTCAGCGTCGGCAGATCCGGCTGGGTTTGGCCGGCGAGCGGCAAAAAGACCTTGATGTGCGCAGCGGCGGCGTTGGCCGGGTAGTAGCGCAGATCGGGTGCGGTAAAGGTGATGCGGCGCAGGTGCGGCGTAATGTCCTGTAAGGCGCTGACGGCGATCAGGTAGGGGGCGCGTGAGCGAGGGGCTTCGGTAGTCACGGGGATCTCCTTATAGTTCGTTTGGCGGTGAGTATATCATGCCGTTTGATAATGAGAATTGTTTGCTCATTGAGGCGCAACGGCGTGTGAGCTAGGCTTAAGGTTCACGGAATACGCACGGGAGGACGTGATGCCATACCAAGACACGAACGACTTGCCGGACAATGTGAAGCATGTACTGCCGGCCCATGCTCAGGCGATCTATAAAGAAGCGTTCAACAGCGCCTGGCAACAATACCGGGATCCTGAAGACCGACGCGGTGACGACAGCCGGGAGGAGACGGCGCACAAGGTGGCCTGGGCGGCGGTCAAGCAAAGCTATCGCAAGGGCGACGATGAGCGTTGGCACAAAAAGTAACGCTTTATGGCCTGATAAAATCGCGCAGACGTTATGCTGACCCGGCAATTAATATTATTGCTGCTCAGTACAAATACTTTTCCACGTTAACACCGCTTTGCAACTTGATTGCGCGGCGGGAAAAGAATATGGTCATTATTAATCGGCGCGGTTATTGAATTAATAAAATTCCGCACCTAAAAATAAAATTGCAAAGGTTCAGTAGTGGCGAGGGAGGACGAGAAATCGTATTCCCGGGAGGTTGTAACAGTGTTAACGCGAGATTTTCTGCAAAAAGCGGATTGCAAAACCGCATTCGGCGCTATTGAGGAGTCGCTGTTGCTGACGCCTGAACAGCGCGCAGCCTCGTTGGATTGCACGTTATCGCGCCGGCCGGATCACAGCCCGGTTTGGGTATTCGGTTACGGTTCGCTGATGTGGAACCCGGTTTTTGAATCGGAAGAAGTGCGGCCTGCCATGCTGCAGGGCTGGCACCGGGCGTTCTGCATGCGCTTGACCGCCGGGCGCGGCACGCTGCATCAGCCGGGGCGCATGCTGGCGCTGAAAGAGGGCGGCCAGACCACCGGATTGGCCTTCCGTCTGCCGGAAAGCAAGCTGCGCGAAGAGCTGGAGCTGCTGTGGAAGCGCGAAATGATCACCGATTGCTACGTGCCGACCTGGTGTGAGCTGCAGCTGGAGGGCGGTGAGGTTGTCACTGCGCTGGTGTTCGTGATGAACGCGCAGCACCCGCTGTTTGAAGCAGACACCAGCCACCAGGTGATCGCGCCATTGATCGCCAGCGCCAGCGGTCCGCTGGGCACCAACGCGCAATACCTGTTTGCGCTGGATAACGAGCTGAAGCACCACGGCATGCAGGATGATTGCATCGGCGATCTGGTGCGCTATGTACAGCAATGGTTGCAGCAGAACCGGCCCGGCGCTTTCGGGGCGGAGGCCACGGCCTGAGGCGTTGGCAGGGTGGCAAACAGTGAAGGGCTCAGCACGCTGAGCCCTTTTTCATATATCTAATACCTCTATTTAATAACTTTATTCTGCATGATTATCTAAGGCGCTTTCTTTGTATGGTTATTTATCTCGTTATTTTTAAAGCCATTCATCATTTTCCCCCGGCGTCATCCCCCAAGAGTAACGATAAATAATTCACTTAGTATTAAATTGCATAACTAAAGGCTATTTTTTATTTGTTCAGCCCCGCAGGACTCCGTATCAATATGGCAAACGCTACCGCAAGAAACAGGGAGACGGGGATGAACTTTCAACAATTAAAAATTATTCGCGAATCGGCGCGCTGCAACTACAACCTGACCGAGGTCGCCAATACCTTATTTACTTCGCAGTCCGGCGTCAGCCGGCATATTCGCGAGCTGGAAGAAGAGCTGGGCATTGAAATATTCATTCGTCGCGGCAAGCGGCTGCTGGGCATGACCGAACCCGGCAAAGAGCTGCTGGTGGTAGCGGAACGCATTCTCAACGACGCCAATAACATCCGTCGCCTGGCGGACGTCTTCAGCAGCAACGATTCGGGGCAGCTGCATATCGCGACGACGCATACCCAGGCGCGCTACAGCCTGCCGGGGGTCATCAAAGAGTTTCGCGCGCTTTACCCGCGGGTGCGGGTGGTGCTCAATCAGGGCAGCCCGGAGGAGATCGTCTCGATGCTGGCCGCCGGCGAAGCCGATATCGGCATCGCCAGCGAACGGCTGATGAGCGACGAATCGCTGGCGGCGTTCCCTTACTATCGCTGGCATCACACCATTCTGGTGCCGGAAGGGCACGAGTTGACGCGTCAGCCGCAGGTGACGCTGGAGATGCTCAGCACCTTGCCGCTGATCACTTACCGTCAGGGGATTACCGGGCGCGCGAAGCTGGATGCGGCGTTCAAAGCGGCGGGCCTGACGCCGGACATCGCGCTCAGTGCGCAGGATTCCGACGTGATTAAAACTTACGTCGAGCTGGGGTTGGGCGTGGGTGTGCTGGCGGACATGTCGTATGAAAAAGAGCGCGATCGCGGGTTGGTGAGCCTCAACGCCGAGCACCTGTTTGAACCCAATACGGTATGGCTGGGCCTGAAACGCAGCCAGCTGCAGCGCAACTATGCCTGGCGTTTTATCCAGCTGTGCAATCCGACGCTGTCGCTGACCGAAATCAAGGACAAGGTCTTCTCATCGCAGCTGGATGCGGTGATTGACTACCAGATTTAGTCGGACAGCTGGGCCCCGCCGGATAGCCACAGGGAAGGGGGATTAGTCGTCGGTACGTTCGATCAGGTGACGTTTACTTTTTCTGAACGGGCCGATGGCTTCCCATTCCGGGAGTTCTTCAGGCGGACGCGGGTTGGCCATCTCCCAGCGATGGTGTTGGCGCAAAATCTCGATGGCGATGCGTTTTTGCTCTTGAATGGAGAGCGTAGGGTCGGTCAGATCCTTATTTTCCATTTTGGCTTCCTTTCTGTTCGTTATTTATACGCACCTTATCACATTTGGCCCCGTACTTTTCCAGCGATGGTATGTACTTTTTCAGTGCGTTGAAGCTGGTTTTACATGTCATGGTACCGGGTATTACTTCAAAGGCAGCCTGACGAGTATACAGCGCCAACACGCGGTGATTGATTGCGTGGCTGATAAGTATGTCCGGCGGAGGCACCGGCGTCAGCCTCTGCTCTTGCAGGTTCAGGCCATACAGATACAGCACCTGCAAGCAGTTGCGCAGCATATTGCCTTTCAGGGGATGTTGCGCTTCACGCAGGGAGAAATTCTCCAACGCGACAAGTTCGATAACGTTCTCTGCCTGGAGATAACGGCACAGGCAAAAGCCGGCGCGGCTCAGCGGGCTGGCCATTTGCCGATAGACGAAAGCGAAACTCATCGGCGTTTGGGCATGATATTTAAAAAGAGAGCGCCAATTTAACGTATGCCCGTTTTTTCTGCCTTTTTGCCAGCGCCGGTCTTTTACCGTCAGACGAGTCATAAACAGATCCGACTCAAGCAGGACGCTGTTCATGTCTGCCAGTGTTTGCTCTATCGCTCTCTCATGCCGGTGTGAGACGCCATTTTCTGGTGGATGGTTTTCCATTTTCCCGTCCCTTGGGTGACCGAGCTCACGTTAATCACCCAATGAAACAGACTCAAACCCCGCGTTTCACCGCTGCGAACTGCGCCGCAAAGACAGTTATCCATTGCGGCCAGGTGCCGTGAGAGTGCGATCTGGCGTGCAATACTCTCTCTAATAATCAAAACCCCATCTATATACATAAAAAGAATATCTATAGTGATTTAAGTACCTTCAGCTGCCGATCGTGCTCGCATACACTCGCGAAATTATTATAAATTCCATCTGCTTGGAGAGTTTCAGATGAAAGCGCTCGTTCCTTCTTTGCTGTTTTTGGCCGTGGCGGCCAGCGTTAACGCGCAGGCGGCGACGCCGGCCAACACGCTGGTGATCGCGCAGTCTATCGATGACGTGGTCAGCTTTGACCCGGCCCAGGGATTTGAGTTGACCACGGTGCAGTCGTTCAACAGCCTGTATCAGCGTTTGATCCAGTCCGATCCACACAACCCTATCGATCTGAAACCGACATTGGCCAGCAGCTGGCAGGCCGGCGCCGACAATCGCAGCCTGACTTTCAGCCTGCGCCCGGACGCCAGGTTCGCCAGTGGCAATCCGCTGCGGCCGGAAGACGTGATCTTCTCGCTTTCGCGGGTGGTGAAACTGAATCTGGAGCCGTCGTTTATCCTGACGCAGCTGGGCTGGAACGCGAAGAACGTGGAGCAACACCTGAGCAAGGTGGATGACCACCAGGTAAAAATCAGCTGGAGTGAAAACGTCAGCCCGGCCTTCGTGCTCAGCCTGCTGTCGGCGCCGGTATCGTCGATCGTCGACGCCAAAGAGGCGCTGGCGCACCAGCAGGGCGACGATCTGGGGCACCAATGGTTGAACAGCCACTCCGCCGGCAGCGGCCCTTATAAAATCCGCACCTATGTGCCGCACGAAGTGGTGGTGCTGGACGCCAACCCAGGCTCGCCGGAAGGGGCGCCGACGCTGAAAACCATCCTGATCAAAAACGTGCCCGATCCGGCCGCGCGCCGCTTGCTGATCGAGCAGGGCGATGCCGATATCGCGCGCAACCTGGGGGCAGACCAGATGGCGGCCTTAAAGGGCAAGCCGGGCGTCAAACCCCTGGCGATTCCTTACGCTTCGCTTTATTTCCTGCAGTTCAACGCCAAGGCGTCACCGGCGCTCGGCAATCCGGCGTTCTGGGAGGCGGCGCGCTGGCTGTTCGATTACAAAGGCATCGCCGACGATCTGCTGAAAGGGCAGTTCCAGAGCCATCAGGCATTCCTGCCGGACGGTTATTTGGGGGCGCTCAAGGATCAGCCGTACAGCTTCAATCCGCAAAAAGCCAAAGAGATACTGGCCAAAGCGGGGCTCAGCAACGTCAGTTTCCGTCTGGACGTCAACAACCAGCCGCCGTACCTGGATATCGCCCAGGCGCTGCAGGCCAGCTTTGCCCAGGGCGGCGTGAAGGTGGAACTGGTGCCGGGCATCAGTTCGCAGGTCTCTACCAAGGTGAAAGCGCTTAACTACGATGCGACGCTGACCTCCTGGGGGCCGGATTATTTCGACCCTAACACCAATGCCGCAGCCTTCGCCTACAACCCGGAAGACGGCAGCAAGACGCTGGCCTGGCGCGCCAACTGGCAGATCCCGGCGCTGAGCAAGCTGACGCTGGCCGCCACCGCGGAAAACGACACCGCCAAACGGGTGGCCGACTACCAGCAACTGCAAAAACAGGTGCAGCAAAGCTCGCCGTTCGTCATCGGCCTGCAGGCGCGCAGCCTGATCGCGGTGCGTGACAACCTCAAGGGTTATGTGCAGGGCATCAACCCTGACATGGTGTTCTACAGCAAGGTCAGCAAGTAATGGCCGCTGAACTGTCCGCCAGCGCCGGGGCGGCCCGGCGGTATTGGCGCTGGGGCGGGCGGCTGCTCGGCGGCGCGCTGTCGCTGGCGCTGACGTTGCTTGGCCTGCTGCTGTTCACCTTCATGCTGTCGCACCTGGCGCCGATCGATCCGGCGCTGCAGGTGGCGGGCGATCACGCCAGTGAAGCCACCTATGCGCAGGTGCGGCACGAGCTGGGATTGGATCAGCCGTTACCGATGCAGTTTTGGCGTTATCTGGTGCACCTGGCGCACGGCGATTTGGGCATTTCGCGCATCACCGCCCAGCCGGTGTTGAGCGATCTGCTGCGTACCTTCCCGGCGACGGTGGAGCTGGCCACCTGCGCCATTATCCTCGGCGCCCTCGGCGGCATTACGCTGGCGTTTCTGGCGGTGCTCAGGCCGGGCAGCTGGCTGGATAACGCGGCGCGTCTGCTGTCGCTGATCGGTTATTCGGTGCCGATTTTCTGGCTGAGCCTGCTCGGGCTGCTGCTGTTCTATGCCACGCTGCACTGGTCGGCGGGGCCGGGGCGGCTCGACGACATCTACTTGTACAGCATGGAGCCGCGCAGCGGTTTCGTGTTGATCGACAGCTGGCTGTCCGGCGATCGCGAAATGTTCTACAACGCCATCGGCCACCTGTGGCTGCCGGTCGTGGCGTTGGCGCTGCTGTCGATGGCGGGCATTACCCGATTGCTGCGCGCGGCGATGCTGGAAGAGTGCAACAAGGAATACGTGACGCTGGCGCGTTCCAAGGGGGCCGGGCGCCTGCGCATTCTGCTGCGCCATGTGTTTCCCAACGTACTGGGCACGCTGATCACCGTACTGTCTCTCTCCTATGCCAGCCTGCTGGAAGGGGCGGTATTGACCGAAACGGTGTTCGCCTGGCCCGGCGTCGGGCGTTATCTGACCTCGGCGCTGTTTGCTGCCGACACGCCGGCGATCCTCGGCGCCACGTTGCTGATCGGCACCTGTTTCGTGCTGTTGAATGCGCTGGCCGACGCCTTGACCTATTTAGTGGATCCGCGAACCCGATGAGCCAATATCTCTCTGAACACGAACCGCAAAGCGAGCCGGCCGTCGGTTACCGCCGCGGTCGGCGCCTGACCACGCTGACGCTGGGCGCGGCACTGGTGGCGATTTTGATCGTCACCGCGCTGCTGGCCCCGTGGCTGGCGCCTTTCGATCCCAATCTGCAGCATATCGAGCTGCGGCTATTGCCGCCTTCCGCCGCACATTGGCTGGGCACCGACGGCTTCGGCCGCGATTTGCTCTCCCGCGTGATTTACGGCGCGCGGCCGACGCTGATTCTGGTGTCGCTGATTCTGGTGTTGACCATACCCATCGGCCTGCTGGTCGGCATTGGCGCCGGTTATCTCGGCGGCTGGGTAGAGCGTATTTTGATGCGCCTGACCGACATTTTCCTGTCGCTGCCGAGCCTGGTGATCGCGCTGGCGTTTGTGGCGGTCATGGGGCCGGGGCTGATGAACGGCGCGCTGGCGCTGGCATTGACCAGCTGGCCGGCCTTTGCCCGCCAGGCGCGGGCCGAAACCCTGGCGCTGCGCCGCAGCGACTATCTGGCGGCGGCGCGCATGCAGGGCATCAACGGGCTGCGGCTGATGGTCGGCCACATTTTGCCCTTATGCCTGCCGAGCGCGGTGGTGCGCGCGGCGCTGAGTCTGGGGGGCATCATCCTGTCCGCTGCCGGTCTGGGGTTCCTCGGCATGGGCGTCGCGCCGCCGACCGCGGAATGGGGCTCGATGGTGGCCGAAGGCAGTAAAGTGATTTTCGACCAATGGTGGGTCGCCGCCGCACCGGGCGGGGCGATCCTGTTCGCCAGCCTGGCGTTTAACCTGCTGGGCGATGGCCTGCGCGACAAAATGGATCCTCGTCATGGGCACTGATAACACCTTATTGACCGTCGAACGCCTGGCGATCGGCGTGCCGGGGCCACAGCCGGTGGCGCTGGTGAAGAATATCTCGTTCAGCATAGGGCGGGAGCGGCTGGCGCTGGTCGGTGAGTCCGGCTCCGGCAAGTCGTTGACCGCGCGTGCGCTGATGGGGCTATTGCCGCCGCCGTTACAGCTGCAGGCGCAGCGCCTGACGTTGGGCGGTGAAGACTTAACGTGCCTGAGCGAGCACCAGTGGAGCCGGCTGCGCGGCGAGCGGGTGGCGATGGTGATGCAAGATCCCAAGCATGCGTTGAATCCCAATCAGCCGATCGGCCGTCAGGTGGAGGAGCCGCTGGTGCTGCATGCAAAGCTGAGTCGCGCCGAGCGGCGTGAAAAAGTGCTGGAGATGCTGGCGGCGGTGGGCTTGCCCGATCCGGCGGCGCTGTGCCGCCACTATCCGCATCAGCTCTCCGGCGGCATGGGGCAGCGGGTGATGCTGGCCATTGCGCTGATCAACGATCCGCAGCTGTTGATTGCCGACGAACCGACTTCGGCGCTGGATCACCAGATGCGTGATCAGGTGCTGCAGCTGATAGACAATCTGGTGGTGCAACGCAATATGGGGCTGATCCTGATCAGCCACGATTTGCAGCAGGTGGCGCACCACTGCGAGCGGGTACTGGTGATGTACAAAGGTGAGCTGTTGGATCAGCTGCCGGCGGCAGAGCTGGCGCAGGCCACGCACCCTTATACCCGCACGCTGTGGGCGTGTCGGCCGAGCCGCGAGACGCGCGGCAAACCGCTGCCGGTGCTGGATCGCGCGCTGTTGGAGACGTTGAAATGAGCGTGATTGCACTGGAGAACCTGAGCGTCAGTCACCGCCAGGGCTACGAACTGCGCACCGTGGTGCATGAGGTTAACCTGCGCATCGAATCGGGCGAGTGTTTCGGGCTGGTTGGGCCTTCCGGCTGCGGCAAGTCCTCTTTGCTGTGGGTGCTGGCCGGGCTGAACGGCAGCTGGCAGGGCAACTTTGAGTTGCTGGGGCGGCGGCTGCAGCCGGGGCAGGCGTTTACCGGCGAACTGCGGCGCGAGGTGCAAATGGTGTTTCAAGATCCCTATGCTTCGCTACACCCCAAACACCGGCTTTTGCGTACGCTGTCGGAGCCGCTCAAGCTGCTGAAGGAAAGCGACATCGAACGTAAAATCAGCGCGGGCTTTCGCCAGGTGGGGTTGGATCCGCGCCTGCTGGATCGCTACCCGCATCAGCTGTCGGGCGGCCAGCGGCAGCGCGTGGCGATCGTGCGCGCATTGTTGCTGCGGCCGAAGCTGCTGTTGCTGGATGAACCGACTTCGGCGTTGGACATGTCGGTGCAGGCGGAGATCCTCAACCTGCTCAACGAGCTGAAACAGGCGGGCGATCTGACTATGGTGCTGGTCAGCCACGATGCGGACGTGATTGACCACATGTGCGATCGTTCGGTGGCGATGGCGCACGGCCGCATCATCGTTTGAACCTATGCCCGCCAACGCGGCGGGCATATCCATCTTGGTAATAAATAAAGCAATTTATCGTCGTTCTTCCGTTAATTCTTACCCCCTACACTCGACAAACAGCGCAACCGCGTGATTGTGGAGAGTGTATCGATGAAACGGTTAATCCCAACTTTATTGTATGGCGCGCTGGCGGCCGCTTTCGGTGCGCAGGCCGCCACCCCGCAGGATACCTTGGTGGTGGTCAGTTCTCTGGAGGGCATTATCAGCCTCGATCCGGCGGAGAGTTTTGAAACCGTCAGCTCGGCCAATCTGGTCAACCTTTATCAGCGCCTGGTGGCGCCGGATCGCGCCGCGCCGCAAAAGCTGGCGCCGGACGCCGCAGGCAGTTGGCAAGCGGGCGTCGATGGCCGCAGCCTGACCTTTACCCTGAAACCGCAGCAACGCTTCGCTTCCGGCAATCCGCTGCGGCCCGAAGACGTCATTTTCTCGCTGGTCCGCGCGGTGAAGCTGAACAAGGCGCCGTCGTTTATTCTCGGCGAGTTTGGCTGGACGCCGGATAACGTTGAACAGCAGCTGAAGAAGGTGGGAGATAACCAGGTGCAGCTCCGTTGGCCCGCCAACATCGGCAGCGAGCTGGCGTTGCGGCTGCTGACGGCGAACGTGGCCTCGATCGTGGATGAGAAGCTGCTGAACGAGCACGCGCAGCAGGGGGACTACGGCAATGCCTGGCTGCGCAGCCATTCCGCCGGCGGCGGCCCGTATCGGGTAAACAACTATGTGCCGCACGAGGCGCTGCTGTTCGGCCGCAACGACTTTGCGCCGTCGCCGGCCAGACTGAAAACGGTGTTGTTCAAGAACGTCAGCGACGCCGGCACCCGCCGTTTGTTGCTGCTGAAAGGGGATGCCGACGTGGCCTACGATCTGGGGGCCGATCAGTTCGACTCGCTGCGCAATGTGCCGGGCGTACGCATCGAGCAGGCCGATGCGCCCCGGGTCTATTACCTCGGTTTCAACACCGGCAGCAAAGACAACCCGGCGCTGGGCAATCCGGCACTGTGGCAGGCGGCGCGCTGGCTGGTGGATTATCAGAGCATCGCCGAGCAGCTGTTGAAAGGGCAATATCGGGTGCATCAGGCCTTCTTGCCGCAGGGATTGGACGGGGCGCTCGACGATCGGCCGTTTAGGCTCGACGTGGACAAAGCCAGACAGATCCTGCGCGAGGCCGGCATCGCCGAAGGGACGCGTATCAGTCTGATCGTCATCAACCAGCCGCCGTATACCGACATCGCGCAGGCGTTGCAGGCCAGCTTTGCGCAGGCCGGGCTGCGGCTGGATATCCAGCCGGTGGTGGAGAGCGATCTGTGGGGCAAGATGCGCGGCCGAGATTTTCAGGCAATCTTCACCTACTGGGGCGCCGACTACCTGGATCCAAACACCAACGCCAGCGCCTTTGCCTACAACGTGCCCGGTGGGCCGAAAACCCTGGCCTGGCGCACCCAGTGGGGCATTCCCGCCATCAGCGCGGAAACGCGTGCCGCGGCCGCGGAGGGCAACAGCGCCGCGCGCAGCGCACGTTACGTCACGTTGCAACGTGAACTGCAGGTCAGTTCACCTTATGTGGTGGCTCTGCAGGGGCAAACGCTGGTGGCATTGCGGGACAACGTTGAAGATGCCCGGGTGGATATCGCCAACAGCATGCTGTATCTGGACCGGGTGAGTAAGTAGCGACCGCGCCGCGCGCCTGGCCGGGCTTCTGGCGTGCCAAAGGCCGACAGCGTGTGAAATCGCGTGCTGTTGCAACCGCGAAGCGTGAGAGGTTGTATCAAGGTGAAATAAAATGAAATTTCATAACGAGCTCATGTGGCGGTGATAGATTGGCGCTGAAAGGCGGCGTTGTTTACGCCTTTCAGCGCGGTCGTTCGCAATGATGCGGACACATCACGTCAGGAGAGATTATGGACAATAACGGAAACGCTTCAGTGGAGCGCGCCGCAACCTGGCTCGCCACCGGCGAGGTTGTGACGCCGGAACAGTTTTATCAGGACAGCGACGGAAGCAA
>JANDJZ010000513.1:0-24121 GCA_027943245.1 Acanthamoeba sp. SK_2022b | reverse complement strand
CTCGTCGTCGACTGCACCCTCTTTGGCAAGGAGCACGAGCTCCCCTACGCCTGGATCACCAAGTTCCGCCAGGTGGCCCCGGCGGGCCTCGACGCCCTCACGCGCGTGTGGTTCGTCAACGCCAACCACTGCTTCAAGAAGTACTCCAAGCGCATCGGCAAGCTGGTCTCGCGCGCCAAGTCCAAGATGGAGTTCCTCCCCTCGGCCTCGGCCCTCGCCCAGCACGTGCCCGAGAAGGAGGTGGGCCTGCCCACCTCCACCCTCGCCGTGGACAAGGACGTCAAGGCCACCTTCTCCCCCGTCCAGAAGCTCATGCAGTACTCGAACCAGAAGGAGGTCACCATCCGCATCTCCACCAACCACGTCGAGGTCATCACCGCCAAGCACCACTCGGTCCTCGGCCGCCGCGTCCCGCTCGCCGACCTCTACCCCATCTCCTCCATGTTCGAGATCAACCACTCGGTCGACACCAACGAGGTCGTCATCAAGTATTACGAGAACAGTGGCGCCACCACCACCGGCGGCGCCGGCGAAGAGACATCGCGCGGGGCGGTGCAGTCGCTGGCGTTCAAGTGCTCGGCCTCGGACCGGATCGTGATGGCGCTCAAGGCCTCCAAGGCGCGGCTCAACCTGGCCAAGCCGGCGGCGGACGCGTCGTCGCGGAAGCGGAGCTTCCGGGCGTCGGACGTGCCCGGGACGCTGCTCAACATGGCGCTGCTCAACCTGGGCAACACCAACGCGGCGCTGCGGGTGGAGGCCTACAACCTGCTGGCCTCGCTGTGCGCGTCGTTCAACCTGTCGGTGCAGATGAACCTGTGGGAGACCTCGGGGCTGTCGATCCCGCGCAACACCAACAGCTTCATCGTGGGCCTCTCCAAGAAGCTCGCGCGCACCGAGGGCCACATGACCCTCGAGTTCCTCATCGAGGCCCTCCACGGCATCGAGAAGATCAAGGCCAACCTCCCCGGCAAGCAGCTCTGCCTCAACTACCTCACCCACTGGCTCCCCAACCTCGCCCGCTTCTGCCTCCTCACCGACAAGCCCGAGTCGGCCCTCAACATCGACAAGACCACCCAGATCGTCGCCATGCTCGTCGACTTCACCATCAAGGAGACCTCCATGACCGGCCCCGCCATCCAGACCAAGGTCTGGGAGGTCATCGGCGCCGTCCCCGAGCTCCTCGACCTCGTCCTCGAGGTCCTCCTCGCACGCGCCTTTGACCGCAAGCTCGGCGGCCCGGGCTCCACCGCCCTCTCCGTCATCGCCGACGTCTTTGTCTCCATGGCCACCCGCAACGCCCGCCTCGTCGCCGGCAAGCTCATCGCCCGCCTCCTCCTCCTCCTCCCCCACTTCAAGGGCTACCGCGGCGACAAGAAGCCTTCCTCTTCTTCTTCTTCTTCCTCTTCTTCTTCGTCCTCCTCTGCCGCCTCCTCTTCATCGGAGCCCGACGAGGCCGAGGACGTGTGGCTCCGGCTCGACGTGCTGGTGCGCATCCTCCTCATGCTCTCCTTCGACAACCTCGTCTACGTCCAGCAGTACCTCCCCGAGCTCTTCCACGCCGTCCTCCTCCTCTTCGCCACCGGGCCCCCCATCACCCGCGCCACCGCCCACGGCCTCCTCATCAACATCGTCCACTCCCTCTACACCACCCTCGTCACCCAGGACAACAAGCTCCAGTCCCTCCGCCTCCTCCTCGCCGAGCTCAACCAGCCCAAGACCCGCGTCCTCTTCGGCCTCGGCGGACAGGCCGTCTCCGCCTTCTCCCGCCACGAGCCCGTGGAGGCCTCCTCCTCCTCCTCCTCCTCCTCTTCCTCCTCCTCTCCCTCTCCCGCCTCCTCCGCCTCTTCCTCCTCCTCCGCCGGCGCCGGCAACAGCAGTGGCGCGGGCGCCGGCGGTGCGGCGCCGGCACTCTCGATCGGCACGGTGGAGACGGTGGCCGGCACGCTGCTGAGCGTGCTCAACGCCTGCTCGCCCTCCAACAACTGCGTGGGCACCCCGTGGCACGCGCGCCTGCTCTCGCTGGCCACCCGGGCCGCCTTCACACCCAACCCGGTCCTCCAGCCGCGCGCCGTCGTGGCCGTGGGCGTGCTCTGCAGCGCGCCCTCGCTCGTCACCGACGACCTCGTGTCGCAGCTGCTCACCACCCTCCACGACATCCTCCCCGCCGTGCGGCTCGACCTCGACCTCCCCGTGTCGCTCATCATCTGCCTCACCCGCCTCTTCGAGCACCTGCCCACCGCCTCGCGCTACTTCCGCCCCATGTTCTGGGTCGCCCTCACCCTCCTCCAGATCGACGAGCCCAAGCTCTTCGCCGTCTCCATCGGCCTCCTCGAGGTCGTCCTCCGCCGCCTCGACCGCGACTCCACCCAGTGCATCAACGGTTTGCCCCCCCCCACCGCATTTGCCGGCGCTATCCGTGGTGGTGGTGTGTGGTGGTGTGTGGTGGTGGTGGTGGTGGTGGTGGTGGTGGTGGTGGTGGTGGTGGTGGTGGTGTGGTGGTGGCTGATTGGTCGAGGGGGGGGACAACAGACGGGCTGGTGCAGTACTGCATGCAGGCGCGCGAGGAGGGCGGGCTGGAGACGGCTCTGGCCAAGGCCGACCAGATGATGGGCGTCTCCTTCAAGACCTCCTTCTCCTTCGCCGTCACCGCGCACCTCCTCAAGGGCCTGCGCGCGCCGGCCACCAAGGTAGAGCCGCCGCCCGTCCCCCACCTCCCACTCGCCCGATCCGCTCGCAGCGTTCTTTGCATTGCTGACGCTCGTTGGGGGGGGGGGGTTGCGTTGGCCAGACGTCGACGGCGCGCGTGCTGTCCATGTTCGTGGACATCTGCGCCAAGAAGGCCGTGGGCTCCAACCTGCTCGGCTACCTCGCCGCCCTTCTGCCCATCCAGGGCGGCGAAATGGAGGTCGACCACATCCGACAAATGTACGCCAATTATTATTATTATTACTTAAATTATTCTTAATAATATTTAAATAATAATAATAATAATAATTGCGCGCGTGTGTGTGGCCACAGTTTGCTGCCGGCCGGTCCGGATTCGGGGAACCTGCACCACTACCTCATCAGGGAGGAGATGTTGCCCGACAATGTGAACGCGGCCCTGCTCTTCACCCTGCTGGTCACAATTTTGAAGTCGTCGGACAGCGAGCACGAGCAGCTCTTCATCTACGAGTCCCTCCGGGAGGGCATCGACCACATGCCCGACGCGTTCCCCGTGGTGTACGATATCCTGGTGCCCAAGATGGCCCTCGTCCTGCAGAACAGCCAGAACCAGCAGATCATCGAGGCCTGCCTCGCCATCATGAAGTCCATGTTCAAGCCCGACATGCAGAACTCCAAGAAGCGCCTCAACAAGGACTACCTCCACAGCAAGCTCGGCTTCCAGGGCCTCATCGACTCGGACACCTTCACGGTAACTCACCACCACCACCACCACCACCACCACCACCACCACCACCACCACCACCACCACCACCACCACCACCACCACCACCACCTCTTCTTGTGCAACCGCACATCTCGACGCGGGTGGCATCAGCTGACGAACATCCGTGCATCTCTCTCACCATCTACAGAGACCGGGAGTCAAGACGGAGATGCTGACCAAGATCGCGTGCCAGGTCCTGGAAACCATCGTTGGGGCCTAAAGCTGCCCCTCGCCTTGTATTCATTCTCCGCGCGCGCGCCCCCATCGCGCCAACGCCCCCCCCCCTCCCCCTCCTCTTCTTGGAGGCGATCGCTTTTCTTTTCATTTTTCTTTTATTTATCACGGCCCTCCCTCGTGTACCCCTCCCCCCGCCTGCGGGGGAGCTCGGCTGGCCGTGGATTTTGGCATCAGCACCAACAACAAGAAGAAGAAGAAACACTACATTTCTGCTCCGCTCTGCTCGTTACTCGGCCTCGGGGCGGGAGCCCGGAGGCAGGAAAAACTCGAACTCGGGCACGACCACCTCAAACTCTTCGTGGGTGTCGAGGTACTCCTGCGGAGTAACGCAACCAAGGGGGCGAGGCTTTAGCATCCGATGGAGGAGGTGATGGGAGGGGGAGGACACGGGCGCGTTGGTGTACCATGGTGAAGCTGCCCCGCATGGTGCCGTGGGGGGTGGGCTGGGGGCAGCAGCTCTCGTATTCAAAGTAGGCGCCGGGCTCCATGACGGGGTACTGCCCGATCACGCCTCGCCCTCGCACCTCCTGCACCTCCTGGCCGCTCGTGATCACCCAGTGCCTCGACTTGAGCTGTGCCCGCCACAGCGACAACGGGCAAGCAACGAGCCTGACGAGTGAGTGGAGGGGGAGGGGAGGGGAGTGTTATGATGAGGGGGGGAGAGGGGGGGGGCACCTGGGAGGGTCGTGCGGAGCAGTCGGGGGGCATGTGCATGCGTATCTGGTAGGCCCAGAAGTAGGAGGGCGGGGTGGACGCAAGGCTCGACTTCTCGGGGACGAAGAGCGGGGCGGCCTCCACCGTGATTCCGTGCGTCGTCGCCACGCCCACCCCGCGGGCGCCCGGCTGCGGGAACAGGCTGATGTGGCCATTCTTCGCTGCACCGGCGGCGATCATGAGCGATTGGGCGCAACGGGAAGGCGGGAAGAGGAGTGGGGCGAGCGGGCGGTGGTTGCGCTACCTTTGTACGCTCCACTCTGGAGCTTGGCGAGGTGGTCGGACAGGTAGGTGATGTAATCTCGAGAGAGGAGGAACGTGTGCGAGTAGTCCTCCCTGCACACGCGCATGCGAGCGAGGAGAGAGAGAGAGAGAGAACGCGAAATAGGGGGAGGGGAGAGAAAGAGGGAGAGACAGATGGCGAGATCGCGATTCCAGGAAATATGAAGGAACGGTTGGCCGTTTGTTGGCAGTGCAGCAGAGGTGGGTGGGGTTGTACGAGTTGGTCACAACATTGCCTCGCTTGCCATGACCCTCCAGGTCCTGCATGAGCACAAACACGACCTTGCCCTGCACGAGGGAGAGAGAGAGAGCAAGAGATCGCATGTCACTCGTCTCCTCAACCGGAAGAGCGGGCCTGCGCCGAGTGGGGGGGGAGAGGGGTATACTAGAGACTTGGAGCGAGCGATGGGGCACACGTGGGCGAGCCAGCGCGGCACCCGCGTGTCATGCTGCACGTGTCGCACAATGGATTCCGAAAACGTGCGCATGTCGCCTACTCCCATCAGCTGCATCTCCACCCGGTGATCCTGCGCGCAGGCAACCCCCACCCCCCGATCAAGAGATCGTTCAGGCAACACGACACTCACGCAACGTGCTCTGGCGGCGATGGTGGTGGTGGAGAAGGGCGCACGTAGAACGAATAGCCGCCGAGGAGGCCGGGGAGGCGTGTGAGGTTCTGGCCGTTTCGAATCCGAAGGGCGCACTTCAAGTCGAGCGGCAGCTTCGCCGTGAGGACCTGCTCCAGCTGATGCACAGCCTCCTGGTTCGGGCCCGACACCCGGTGACGCCGAGATGAGAAGAGGAGGGGGTTTGGGGGGGGGGGGGAGTGGATGGGAAGGCTTCGCACCGGCGTAGCGGCGGGCTTGAGGGTGATGAGGGGCGCATGGACAGCGAGCCAGCTCTCGTAGGCCTCCCACATGTCGCTCACGCCCGCGTACAACGCACGGTACTCCCCATGCTCCTTCACCATGTCCGCATAGAGGCCCTGGCGCGGTCGACCACCAAGTCAGGCGTGCGCGCGAGGGCGAGAGATGAGGACCATCCATGCGGTGGCGCACCTTGAAGTGCACCCCTTCGGCGCTGCCTCCTGTTTGGGAAGCTCCTGCAGAACGTTTCACGCAGGAGCAGGCTGTGAGAAAAAGATTATGTAGAGGAAGATCTCAAGCGCAAGACACCAACAGGATCTGGTGTACCGAGGGGCCGGCGGATGCGCCAGTCACGCAGGCAAAGTTGGCGCCACAGGCGATTGTCAGCGGCAGCGGCGTGCCAGGTGCGACACACCAGCCCAGCACTGGCCAAGTGGGCCGGGCGGTCGAGCAGGGCAAACGTCTCGAGTAGAGGCACCCATGGAAGGGCGGCCCACCCGTCTTCGTTCTTGTCTAGGTCCATTTGTGCAGCTGTCTGCGGGTCCTCTTCACCTTCTACTACTTGCTCTGTGCACTTCCTCTTCATGCTGCTTTGCTGGCAGCTGCTCGGGCGCAGCGCTTTTCTCGCAGCGTTTTCGAGCGAGAAATATGAGGAAAAAACACAACAAAACAAATCAAAACAAAATACAACAAAAGGACACAATTGGCACGCAAATGAACAGCGCGGACAAGGGACGACTAATTGCAGTGTTGGGCTTCATCTTGCTGCTCCACTCGGGCTATTCTGCCACTCAATGTACGCACACCAGTTCAATTTGAGATTAAAAGAGATTTCGGCTGACCTCTTGCAGATCGCAATTATTTGCGAATCATGGAAACACCAAACGGGCCTCTGGCTCTTGATGTACGCATGCTTGGCCAGGACGCCTTCATTTTTTGTGGCAATGCCCAAGTGACGGCTGCTGTGCATTGCTGAATGTGGTCGGCGTGTGAATAGATTACGTTTGAGTGTGTGGCGTCGGTGGTGCTGTGTGCCTACGGTGCTCTCTTGTGGGCGGGCGCCCTCATGCCTATCCGCCTCTCTGCCTCGCTCATGGACCGGTAAGTAGGCCTCCTCTGGCCCTTCTCTGTCAGGGGCGGTGCTCACACACGATGGTGCCAACGGCGCGTGTCCGTGGGACAGGACCTTCGACGCTGCTCACTCCAGGACCGAGTTCCAGACCTTCAAGCACAGGCCCAAGTGGGCCCTGTAAAGTGGTTCTGCGCCAACCGTTGCGGGCGGCATAAAGCATTTAAATTTAAAAAACAATATAAATCCAAAGAAACTACTCCTGGTGGTGAAACCCAACCCAGCCCAGCAGGAGTGGAGCGAAAAAAACACTTATACTATTCCAAACCCAATTCAGACCTGAGACAATTTATATACCAAATTAACGGAGCCCGACATCTCGGGGTTTCCAGTTTCCTGGCGTAATAGCTCCTAACCTAAGGCTTTGTTTGTCCGAGCAGAAGCCGACGAGGTGAAGAGCAAAAAGATGGCCGACCACCCCTTCACAAGCGGGCTTGATGACGACGACGTCAGCCCTCTGCTGCCATCGCAGCTTCTCATCGTGCCGAAAAAGCACGGCCACGGCCACGGAGACAAGAAGAAGAAGAAGGGCCACAAGCATGGCTCCAAGTACGGAAAATCTCATCAAACAAAAAAAAATCTGATCTGATGCTCGCAACTGATTGTATTGTTAATCTGTTCTCATTACCGTCGTATGACATCCAGATCGGAATCAGGCTGCTGCGATATGAAGCTCATCTCATTCGTCATCATTGGCGGACTCACCCTCATCTACGTCGTTGCCGAGCTGGGCGTGGCCATCTGGTGGGGCTCCCTCACGCTCCTGTCCGACGGGTACCTCGCCCCTTCCCACCGCGTGTACAGGGCTGGGCCCGGTTGGGCCGGCGATCCTCGGTCGCCTACTTCGCCTCTACTCCCAAGCCTCGTTGCGCCGTCTCCGTAACGACTCATATCATCCGCCTTATGTGCCAGGTTCCACAACTTGAGCGACGTGGTTTCGCTGTACATCGCGTTCTGGTGCGTGCCCTGTTTGCTCTCCTATGCGCTCTCCTCTATTGACATGCTCGCGGGCGGGGAATCGCGCGCGGCGCAACGCAGGGCTGTGCAGGCCTCCAAGCGGGAGTCCAGCGACCAGATGTCCTACGGTTGGGTGCGTTCAGAGATTCTGGGAGGACTCACCAACGGGTGCTTCCTGCTGTCCCTGTGCCTCTACGTCGTGCTCGAGTCCATTCCCCGCTTCATCGATCCACCCGAGTTCGAGTCCGGCTGGCCGTTCATCATCGTGGCCGCCTGCGGTCTGGCCATCAACACCTTTGGCACCATCGTTTTCGCCTGTATGCATGCCTCCTCCTCAACCACCACCACCACCACCACCACCACCACCACCACCACCACCACCACCACCACCACCACCACCACCACCACCACCACCACCAGTCTCGTGCCACTCGTGTACGTCGCTAATGCGTTGGTCAATTGGCTTGTGGCAGTCACCGGCTTGTCGCACGGCCATTCTCACTCGCACGGCGGTGGACATGGCCACTCGCACGGCGGCGGCGACAAGAAGAAGGAGAAGCACGGCCACTCGCACGGCCATGGAGACAAGAAGAAGAAGGAGAAGCACGGCCACTCGCACGGCCACGGCGACAAGAAGGAGAAGCACGGCCACTCGCATGGCCACGGCGACAAGAAGAAGAAGGAGAAGCACGGCCACTCTCACGCTGAGGTACCGGCTACCCCGGCGGTGTGCGCGTGCGTTGTGTGTGTGTGTGTGTGTGTGTGTGTGTGTGTGTGTGTGTGTGTGTGTGTGTGTGTGTGTGTGTGTGTGCTCACGTCGCTCACCCAATCGCCAACAACGCAGAAGAAGAAGGAGCGCAAGTTCGACCTCAACATGTGGGGCGTGTTCATCCACTACGCCGGTGACATGCTTTCGTCGGCGGTGGTGCTCGTCATGGGCTTTATCATCCACTACGTCGACGCCAGGTGGACCCTCTACATCGATCCCGCCTCCTCGCTGCTCATCGTGGCCCTCATCCTCTGGACGACGTATCCCCTCGTCCGCGACTGCTCCATGATCCTCCTGCAGAGCACGCCTGGGTGCGTGGTCCTACCGTTCGTGTGCGTGGCCTGCGTGCGTGCGCTGACCAGCTCTCCTCTCTCTCTCTCTCTCTCTCTGTGTGTGTGTGTTCGCTGTCGTGTAGTGAGGTTGCGCTGGGCACCCTGAGGGAGGACCTCCTTCTCCTTCCGGGCATCGAGTCGGTTCACGACCTCCACGTCTGGCAGCTCACCGAGGGCACCGTCGTGTGCTCCGTGCACGTTGCCATCGAAGAGGGCACCGTGTGGAAGGACCTCGTCAAGAAGGTGAAGAAGGTCATGCACAACCACGGCATCCATTCTTCCACCGTCCAGCCCGAGTTCGTGCCCAGAAACCACCCCGTACGCTCGCCTCCCTCTTCCCCCCCCCTTCTACTACTTCTACTACTTCTTCGAGTCGATGCATCTCACGTAACCCATGCGCACGCACAGGTCAAGGCCTTCTGCGAGGAGAACTGCAAGCCCGGGTGTGAGGAGAACTGGTGTTGCAAGAAGACCGCCGACAAGCACAAGAACAACGAAGACCACGACGATCACGGTCACGGCGGCCACGGTCACGGTCACGGCCACGGCCATGGGCACCACGACGACGACGAAGAGAGCCACTACCACCCCGTCCTCGACCCCGCCTCCCGAGAGCCCACGAACGCGCTGGGCGAGTCCGGCGTGAAGTTGGTCGACTTCTGAGCCTGTGTGTCTGCTTGCCCCCTTTTTTGTACATTTTTCAGCTTTGTTAAATTATTTTTGCGTGAGGGAGCAAATTGGCGAGAATAAAATTGTTTATTTAATCTGTTTTTCCCAACACCTTGCGAGCACATGGTACGAGAATGTAGTGCTTCATGCGACGTGTGATGTGCCGGGTACTTGCAGGTGCACTAAATTCATTTTTCTTCTACGCGAGCAGAAGCCCTTCCACAAATTCCCCACGGAGCACAAGGCAGTAATTCACGATGTGAGCTACGATTTTTACGGGAAGCGGCTGGCGACCTGCTCCTCAGATCAAAAGGTGAAGGTGTGGGACCTGGATGAAGAATCGCACTGGAAGAAAACCGCCGAATGGAAGGCCCATAAGGGCTCCGTCTGGAAGGTGGAGTGGGCGCATCCGGAATTCGGCCAAGTGATCGCTTCGTGCTCGGTAGATCGCTCCATCTGCATCTGGGAAGAAGGCGAGGAGGAAGGCACGTTCTCGCAAGCTGCTTCTTCTTGTGGCTGGGCACCCCGCTTATTATGCGTTTGGATGCAGTGAGGGGGCAGGGCCGAACGTGGATCAAGCGCGCTGAGATCGTCGACTCGCGGGACTCGGTTCGAGACATCAAGTTTGCGCCCCACCACATGGGCCTCAAGCTCGCCACCTGCTCCGCCGATGGGTTCATGTACGGCCGCCAATCCCGCGTTCTCTCGTTGGCGCTTTGGTGCTCCCACACACTCGATCAGCCCTTGCCTCCTGCGTGGCCTCACGCTGCGCGTCCCCTTGCTCGGCAGCCGAATCTACGAGGCCATGGACATCATGAACCTCAACCACTGGTCCCTCACCGCCGAGTTCGAGTCCCACAAGGGGTAGGGCCTTCCTCCTAGTGTCGTCCATTCATTCATTATCGGGCGGGCTCTCATCGTTCCATTCGAATGGAAATCGCAGAGGAAGCAACTGCATCAGCTGGAACTCCTCCGCTTTCGACAAGCCTTCGATGGCGGTGGGCAGCGCGGGCGACCAGGGTAAACCCTCTCCTGTCGCCCTTGCGGCCTCGCATGCGCCTTGTGTGTGTGTGTGTGTGTGTGTGTGTGTGTGTGTGTGTGTGTGTGTGTGTGTGTGTGTGTGGCCTGCTGGCCGGGTCGCCAATGCCCTGCTGTTGTTTCGTGAATCCGATCACCAGAGGTCAAGGTCTGGGAGTACAATGAGCAGCAGGGCAGGTGGAAGGTCGTCCACGCCCTCAGCGGCCACACCGAGGAGATACACGACGTCGCCTGGGCGCCCAATCTCGGTGGGTGCTCTCTGTTCTCCGCCTCCCCCCCCCCCTCTCCTTCGTTGTGTCGCGCCTCTGGTAGTCGACTCACTCCAAGCGAGTGGCGTGTGCGTGTTGTCCTTTCCAGGAAGGACCTACAACCTGATCGCGACCGGGTCCAAGGACAAGACGGTCCGCATTTGGCGCCTGCCCACCGCCCGCTCTCCCACCCAGGTGCGTCGGCAGAGCGCGCGCCCCGCGGTCGAATGGGTCCTGTGTCTCTGTCTGACGGGGTTGCCCGTTCCCCCAGTTCGCGCCCTACGAGGAAGCGGCGCTGAAGGAGCACAAGGACGCCGTGTGGAGAGTGCAATGGAACGTCACCGGCACCATTTTGGCCTCCTCGGGTACACCACCACCACCACCAGGTTCTCCTCTTTCCTCCCTGCTGAATCGATTCCCGTTCGTTGTGGTGCAGGCGATGATGGGAACGTGTGCCTGTGGAAGGCCAACTTCAAGGGCCAGTGGCAGCTTCTCTCGGTGGTCGACGGAGATGATGACGACGCCGAACCCACGTTCATCTCAGCCAAGCAGGACGATTAAACCCGCGCGCTCTGTACATACATCTCGCCACCGACGCTTTTTGAACCACAAATAAAACGCCACGAGGAAAAAAGAAAAGAAAAAGAAAAGAAAAGAAAAGAAAGAAGAGGAGAGAAGATGGAGCACGAGGAGGGGTTGCGTGAGGCCGAGGAGGAGTGGAGCGGAACACTTGCCGGGCTGTCCCTCGCCGAAGAGGAGCAGGGAGAGGGATCGGGGCAGCAGGGCCGGCAGCAGCAGCACCAGCGACGACCGCGCCCCAACGACAAGGTGCGCCGAAGGAAGAAGACTCCGGAGGAGGCCGCCCGGGCCGCCCAGGCCAAGGTGGCGGCCCAGCAGCTCGGCGCAGCTCGCCTGAAGGAGAAGGCCGCCCTCGAGGACCAGAAAGAAGACGAGGGCTGGAAGGACGTCTACTGGTCCTTCCTCAACAGCAACCAGCCCGCCGCCACCCCCGACCAAGCAGAGGTGGCCGGGCGGGCCGAGCTCGAGGAGGACCAGGTGGACGCCGAGCGGTCGTGGGCCCTCGTGTCGGGGCTCGACCCGGCCCGCGCCCAGGCCGTCAGCCAACGGGAGGCCGCCACCCCCACCTTGTCGGCCGACCACCGCCGTACCGCTCCCCCCCCCCGCTCCCCCCCCCTTCAATCCACGACGGTCTGACCCCGCCACACGCGCTGATGGGATCGCGACAGAGCGGTCCGTTGAGAGCTCGCAGACCAACTGGGACCGGTTCTACCAGAACAACACCGTCAACTTCTTCAAGGTGTGTGTGTGTGTGTGTGTGTGTGTGTGTGTGTGTGTGTGTGTGTGTGTGTGTGTGTTGTGGTGTGCGTGTGGTGGTGTGCGTGTGCCAGCGACGTGCCTCGTTGATGAGAGTATCACGCGGGCGAGGCGGCTAACCCTCGTTGCTGATGTGGACGCGCTCGGGCGGCGTGCCACCTTGCAGGACCGGCACTACCTGCACCACCAGTTCCCGGAGCTCCTCCCCAGCAATGCCGAGGTACTCCCCCCCTCCAATGCCGATGAAGGGCAATGGCGATGATGGTGACGATGGTCAAGCTTTGCTCACCCCCCCCCCCCGCGGCGGCGTAGCGCACGTTCCTGGAGTACGGATGCGGGGTGGGCAACACCATCCTGCCCCTCATGAAGACCCACCCGCGTGCCCACTTCTTCGCCACGGACTTTTCTCCCACTGCCATTCGTCTCCTCCAGGTGGCATGCCCCCCCCCCTCCTCTCAGTAACAACCGCCGCCGTTGCCTGCGCCTTCCACGCGACTGATTGGAGGAGGGCTGGCGCTATTATTTGGGGGGGGGGGCAGACGCACCCCGAGTTCGAGGCGGGAAGGTGCACCGCCTTTGTGAGCGACTTGACCAAGGAGGACCTCCCGGCCTCGATCCCCTCCGAGTCCGTCGACTTCATTCTGCTGGTGTTCGTCATGTCCGCTCTTGCCCCCGGTACCCCCCCCCCCGAAAACGCGTGTCTTCCTCCCCTCCCCGCTCCACTCTCACAGCATTGCGTGTGTGTGTGATGGCGACGGCGATGCGTGCGCAGAGCAAATGGTGGACGTGCTGGTCAAACTGCACCGGGTGCTGAAGCCCGGAGGCGCCATCCTATTCCGCGACTACGGCGAGTATGACATGGCGCAGCTGAGGTCCCCCCCCCCAACTCCCGTTTCCATTGGCCCGCCACGCCCCCCCCCCCAACCAGGGCAGCCTCCCCGATGCACACATGTTGTTGATCGTGGATCGGACTGTCCGCGGCGCAGGTTCCTGTCGCGCAAGAACCCCAACAAGATCGACGAGTGCATGTACGTGCGGTGGGACGGCACCACCTCCTACTTCTTTTCCCTCGGTACGCCGTGCCCCCGTGGCCCCTCGTGCACGCCTCCTCTTCCCCCCCCCCGCATGAGCCTCACACGCGAGCGCTCAGAGGAACTGCGGGAGCTGTTTGGGAAGGCCGGGTTTGTCGAAGACGAAAACAAGTTCGACATCCGCGAGCTCAAGAACCGCAAGCGCAAGGTGCCGCTTCTCCCCTCCCCTCTCCTGTCGACTCGGCGTGGGTCGGTGCATTGCTCCACCGCGTGGCCCTGCCTCATGCCGCGGGTGTTGTTTGGGGAGCAGATCGTGATGTTCCGCGTGTGGGCCAACTCCCGATTTCGCAAGCCCCTCCGCGGCGAGCCTCTCCCCGCCACCATCCAGCAAGAATCCACCACCGCCTCGGCTTAGCGAGCGATGTGTGATTGTTCGACGAGAGGGGGGGGGGCAAGTAAAAAGCTAGTTATCAGCAGAAAAACAATTCCTTCCCGTTTTCCACCAACGGGCCACTTCGACGCCGCTCGCCTGAAACACAACACCCCCACACACACAACCTCCATCAACATGGTGCGTGTAATCACTGTCATAGCGCCTTCGCCCTGGCCTTTTGCATTCAATGGGGCAGTGGCAAGATTCAATTGTCGGCACCATACTAATCGGGGGGGGGGGCGAAGTTGGTGCTCGTGATTGGTGATTTGCACATCCCCTACCGTGCTCACGGCCTGCCCAAGAAGTTCAAGAAGCTTTTGGTGCGCAATCCCTCAAATTTTCTCCCGATATTTGTGGCCTCCTCACCAATCAATCATCGCTGTTGGTGCTTGTGTGGTACAGGTTCCGGGCAAGATCCAACACATTTTGTGCACCGGCAATCTGTGCACGAAGGAGGTCTTCGAGTACTTCAAGACGCTCGCCAACGACGTGCACATTACCCGTGGTGATTTTGACGAGGTTCGTCCTACGTTGTGTGCGTGGTTTGTGTGTGTGTGTGTGTGTGTGTGTGTTGGCTCCCGTGTCACTCGCACTGCCGCAGCGCTTCCCCGTGGTGGTGATGGCGGTGATGGTGGTTGGTGTGGTGTTGAGGAGGGAAAGGGGCTGACACCGCTGCGTGTCGTCCCATCGCGTGCGGCCTCTCTTCTTGTTCTGTTTCGTTTCGTTTCGTTCTATCGATAGAACACCAAGTATCCCGAGAACAAGGTGCTCACGCTGGGCGAGTTCAAGGTCGGCCTGTGCCACGGCCACCAGGCGGTGCCGTGGGGCGACAGGGAGAGCCTGGCGATCCTCCAGCGACAGCTCGACGTGGACATCCTCATCACGGGCCACAGCCACAAGTTTGAGGCGTTCGAGTACGAGAACAAGTTCTTCATCAACCCCGGCTCTGCCACGGGCGCCTACTCGGGCCTCAACGTGTACCTCTCTCTCTCTCTCTCTCCTTGGCCTCTTTACCCCCCCCCCCCCTCCTGGCGTGCGGTGAAGGGGCTAATCGCGCCCTGTCCCTGGCGGCGGCTTGCAGGGAAGCCACCCCGTCGTTTGTGCTGATGGATGTACAGGGCGCACACGTGGTGACGTACGTCTACCAGCTCATCAACGACGAGGTCAAGGTGGAGAAGATCGAGTTCAGGAAGAGCTAAGCGCCATGTGGCTGCCCCGCCGCCTTTCTTGCCACGGAGACCCACAGCGTCAGAATAAATAGAGTTGTTTAAAAGAAGAGAGAGAGAGGGAGAGACGGGGAGTGAGTGCAGAGCGAGAAGAGAGAGAAAGACGCGACGGGAGGACTCTACTGCCGTGTTGGGACGGGAGGTGGGGGGGGGGCCAAAATGGAGGAGTACAGCAGAAGCAAGCCCCCTGCCATAGGAGGGCGAAATAACAGATCACTCGAAGCGAGTGCCGGGGCGCGTCTCGCGGAGGACGTCCTCTACGAGCAGGTCGACCTCCTTCTCTTCGGCGGACTTGATGGTCTGGGCCAGATGAGCCTTGGCCTGCGTGTACCGCTTCTCGGCCCAGCCGGCGAATTCCTTCTCCTCCTCGGAGACGTCCCTCACGTACTTGGCCGGGTTGCCGGCCCACACCTGCCCAACGCCACGCGCGCACGCACGCACGACACCACCGCGGGTAAGCATCCGACGGTCAACGAGAAGACACGCGAGCGGGGAGGGGGGGGGGGTTACCTGGCCGGAAGGCACTCTCTTGCCTGCAGTGACGACCGCGCCGGGGCCCACGATGGCGTGCTTCTCCACCACCACGTTGTCGTTCAGCACCGCGCCATCCTCGACCCGGCACTCATTCTCCAGCGTGCAGCCATGGAGCACGACGCCGTCACCTGCTCGCACCATCGCGTTGGCTAAGCGGCCACGGAGCCCAACAAACAGCCCGAATAGGGTCGTACCAACGACAACATTGTCGCCAATCTTGGTGGGGGCAAGGGTTGCGAGACCCCCAGAGGCGTGAACAACCGACCGATTGCCGATGGAGCTCCTCTTGCCCACAGAGATTTGATTCACATCACCTGCCAGAGAGGGGAGCTTAATAAAAATGCGCGTCTTGACCAATGCGCGAAGCGAAATGAGAAGACGTACCGCGGAGAACGGTTCCGTACCAAACGTTGGCACCTTCACCCAACGAGACGGATCCGATAACACTGGCATTGGGGGCGATGAAGACGTCCTGTGAAATGGCCGGCTGCTTATCATACAGGCTCATTACCCTTCTGTGCCTGCTCACTGTTCATCCAGTCCTCACTGGTAAGCAAGGGTACGAGCGCGCCCCATCACAATACGAAATTGTGTTGGGGGGGGGGAGTAGGAATGCCGGGATTATAATTAAGCATACGTTCTTCCTTGAAGGCGTAGTTGCCCTGAAGGCGACAACCGACGCGGTCGAGCGCATAGGCAGTCTCTCGCACAGTGTTGCCCAGCACGTAAGAGAATCTCTTCAGCATTCTTCGTAACCAAAAAAAACAACTTGTTTCTGATTGCTGAGGTGTGTCCGCACAGCTCCAAGACTCGTGTTCTCCGCACCCCCCCCCCAAACAAGTCGGGAAAAGGCGAGAAAAATGCGATTTTCCTGCTGCTACGCATTTGCCATTTGGCACAGATCTTTCTTGCCGATTAAGAAGAGAGCATGGAGGCTGCCACCAGCCCGAGCCCGGCAGTTGGAGCCAAGAGAAAAGTGGAAGAGGTGGAGAAGTGCGAAGAGCTATGTCGCCTTTTGAAGCAGCAGGTACAGGAGGCTCTCGCCGTCAAGCGACGTGCTGCTCGGCGTTCGTCCATCGATCTAAAGGCAAGTGCTCTCTTCTCCCTCTTCTCCCCCCTCCCTTTCCAATGCGGCACGCAGCCGCGTGTCTCGCTGCAGAGTTCGAACAGCCGGTAACTGTTTGGTGATCATGGATGGGGGGGCTGCTGGCTGCAGGCGGGGCGAACGGGAGCCGGAGGGACGGGATCGCTGCTCCTGCTGCAGCTGCGGGAATCGAACTGGGAGGCCCACTTCGAGATGGAGGAGCGGAAGGAGTCGACGAAGCGGGCCAAGGCGACGCTCGACGACCTCAACCTGCAGCTCCAGAACCTGCGCTACGAGGAGGCCCACTACCACAAGGAGATACAGCACTGCCGCGACTTTCGCCCGCGCGAGGTCGTGCACGACCTCCTGTCGCCGCCCGCGAGCGGTTCCGCCGAGGCGCCGCCGCCCGGCGACGAAGACGAGGAGAGCCGCGCGCATCGCCTCATGACCCAACGCCTCGCCGCCGAGCTCGAAGAACGCAAGCGGTACGCCTCTCCTCCTCCTCCTCCTCCTCCTCCTCCTCCTCCTCTCTCTCTCTCGCTCGCCAGCGCTGGCTGACCCGACGTCGCGTGGCTGGCACGTCATGGTGCGTGTGTGTGTGTGTGTGTGTGTGGTGTGTGCAAATCGGGGGGAGTGCAGGCTGTGCAAGGAGGTGGAAGCCCTCAGCGCGCGCAAGGCGGCCCTGCAAGAGGCCAACCAGGCCAAGCGCAAGTTCCTGCACGGGCTACGGAGCCGCCTCCAAAAGATCGCCCAGGTCAGTCGGCACCTCCGCCTCTCCACCCCCTGCGCTACCCCCCCCCCCGATGGCCGTCATCATCCTTTTTTCAATATTTTATACATGATCCATGTGGATACGCGCCCGCGAGTGGCGAGGTCTGTCGTTGCTTTAACTCCTCCTTTCTTTTCTTCTTCTCCCCCCCCCCCTCTCTTCGCCACTTCTTCTGCTTCTTCTTCTTCTTCTTGGACGTGGTCGGGCGCGTGAACAGGCGGCGGAGCCGGCCCAGCAGTACTTTGGGCACACGAGCACAGAGAAGGCCGACTCCTTTGATACCGCGGGCCAACTGCCCACGCCGCTCTACACCCTCTTCGTGCAACTGAATGCCCACAGGCAGGCCTTTGGTATGCACACACATCACACTCTCACACACATCACACAAACACCCCACACAGCAACACACAACACACAACAACAACAACAACAACAACAACAACAACAACAACGAGAGAGAGAGAGAGAGAAACTCACGCGAGCCGCGCAGACACTGGCATCGGGGTGAGCGTGGGCGGCGACGCCGAAGCTGCTCTCGCACTCAACGCGCAGCTCGACCGGCGGGGCTCTACCGTGGGTGCGCGGTCCCCACCTCCTGCCGGCCGACCACCCAGTCATGGCCGCAAGCGCGCGCTCGCGCACACGCGCATGCTCACTCTCACGCACCATGGCCGCGCGCAGCCACCAGGCTCATGGCCGAGAAAATGGAGCCACTGGTCGACAAGTCCCACCAGTTTGCCGTCCACCCCCTCGCCGTCCTGCTACACTTTCCCAATGGCGACGGTACCGCTCCCCTCCCTCCCTGCGCACGCACGCACCTTGCCTCACCTTTTTTATATTATTAATAATAAATAAATAAAGAATAAATAATATTACTGTTGCTGCTGCCATTCGTATGTTTCTTGTTATTATTATTATTATTATTCGCTTCCGATCGACTCGTTGATGAGGTGATGGCCGTGATGGCGGCGGCGGTGGGGGGGGGGGGAGACAGACATGGCGCAGGGCGTGGCGTTGAAGCTGCGCTTCGAGTACCTCTACGAGCTCAACGTGGTGGGCGTGCGCGTCGAGCACGGCGACGAGGCACTCCTGTACAACCTCTACCCCAAGGACATCGGCCTCACCTCGCCCAACCCGGCCAACCGCTATCTCTTCAACCAGTACCCCCCCCCCCCAATCCCCCTCCTCTCTCGTGCGTGGCGGAGGCATTTAGCAGCTTGGGGGGGGGGGCTCCGTCTGACGCCCGCTCGCTTCCAGGGAGGTGAGCGTCAAGCAAGGCTACCCGGGGCGCGTGTACAAGTGGGCCCAGTGGGCTGCCGGCCTCGGGTTCGTGCAGGAGGAGAGGGGGCTCCCTGGGCGGCCCCACGTGGCTTCCATCATCCAGCGCCTCAAGGCCCGCATCCGCGACCACCGCTCCCTCAACACACAGCTCAACCTCTTGGGTACACACACACGCCCTCCCCCTCCCCACACGCAGGCAAACCAAACGCGTGCCCCCCCCCTTCCACTCCCAGGCAAGGGCATGATTCCAGGCCAGCCGCACGCAGCCCTCCACATATGGAAGGAGATCTCACCCCTCGAGTTTCAGGTGCGCGATCCCCCCCCTTCTGCTTTGCACGGAATGCTGATGGAAGATATCCATTCCATTCCATCCATTCCATCCATTCCATCCAGGCGTCGGAGCTCACCGGAACCGCCGGGGCGGGTGGACCGGAGGAGGGCGAGGCGGGAGCACGCTCCCTCGTGGGCCAGGGCGAGGGCCCGGCATGGCACGCGTACGGCTCCCGCCACTTCTACGCCCTGCTCAAGAAGCCCGAGTGTACGTGCACTGCGATTGCAATCCCTCACCCCCCCCCCCGCACACAACGTCACCGGTCGTCTCATTGGTGCGTGCGTGCGTGCGTGCGGTGTGTGTGATTGGTCGACAGTTGAGCTGGAGGTGTTTGCGCGGGTGGGCACCGAGTACCCGTACCGCCCTCCCGAGTGGCGGCTCCGCTGGCGGGTCTACAGCGGCAAGCGCGGCTGGGTGCCCTACGCCTTCCCGGCCGCCGTGTCGGCCGATGCGCATCCGACTGCCCTGGACGCCGTCGCCAAGGCGTCGCCCTGCGACAACCAGCTCAGGGTGCGCGCTCCCGCCGTTCTCTGCGAGAGCTGCTTGGCGCGCGGCATTGCTGATGCGCCGTGCCCGTGCGTGGTGGCGTGTGCGGTCGTGTCGGGGCAGGCGCTGGAGATGCGGTTGAACAGCGCGTGGGACACGAAACAGGGGGAGGAGAGCATGCTCCTTTCACACCAGTGCGTCATGCTGCAGGTATGTGCGGATCTCTCTTCTCTCTCTCTCTCTCTCTTCTCATGCAACTCATCTTGCCCCCCCCCCCCACCGTGGCGCCAGACCGGCTTCGAGCGCCTGGTCGAGGCCTGCCGCAGCACAACAGCGCCAGGAAGAAGCCGCGCCTCGTTGCGCGGCAGGGCACGCCTCGTTCCCATCTGCTAGTCAGGAACACCGCGGTGTAAAGAGCTGGAAAGAAACCTCGCCCAAATA
This sequence comes from Acanthamoeba sp. SK_2022b, assembly GCA_027943245.1. Classification (NCBI taxonomy): domain Eukaryota; phylum Discosea; order Longamoebia; family Acanthamoebidae; genus Acanthamoeba; species Acanthamoeba sp. SK_2022b. The sequence continues at coordinate 4,499 of JANDJZ010000513.1, read as the reverse complement.
GAAGGAAGAGCTAACGCATGGGACCCTTATTCCACAACGCAAGGAGCGATTAGACGTCGCGCCAATGGGTCGGGCCCATGTGCTGCGTGGACGGGGAGGGTGGGAACAAGTTACTTTGTCCTTTAACGCGAACTCACCCGTCGTCCTCCACAGTCGGCCTTCCCCGTCGTTTGTCCACACGGGCCGTAGGCATGATGCTGCCCAAGGACTGGATGGCGCAGGGCGATGATGAGAAAGGAGCATACGGCCGTGGTGCGTTTCGACCTGCGCATACAGACGCAAAGAGAATGTAGACGTCGAGGAAAGCCAGGGCCGACGCTCGTGTCCGCCGGTTTGGTAGGTGGTTGGAGATGACCTTGGCGTAGGCGGCGTAAGAAGAACGGCGTGACCGCCACTCACTCTACAAGCTCTTGGCGAGGCGGTCGGTGCACGTGTCATCAGCCAGACCTTGTACCTCACTCAGCGGGGACGCTTTGCCGAGATGTCAGGAGGGTCTACGCGCTGGGACCAATGGAGCGCAACTTCAACTCAAGGGACGACCAAAGGGGAGGAAGCAAGGGGGGAGTCGGGAGTGGGTGTTTTGTGTAAGTGTATCAGGGAAAGCTGTGCGACCGAATAGTACTCGAGGCTCGCACTGCAGAGTAGCAGTGTACAGGTGTGGGGGCAGCTCTCCACTTAGTTGCCCTGGAGGTTCTTGAGGAGGGCGTCCTTCTTGGCGAGCTCGCTCTCCAGGAAGGCAATGCGGTCCTTCTGCTTCCTCCACTCGGCCCTGAGGTCCTTCTCGTTGGCGGGGCCCTCGTCCTCGACGGCCTTGACCTCGGTGGGGTTGAAGTCGGCGGGCCTCTCCCTGGCGACGAAGCCGCCCTCGAGCGAGATCTGCTTGGGGGGCACGGTCTTGCCGCCGAACCACTCCTCGGAGGTGGTGGTGGGCTCGGGGGCGGCGGTGAGCGGGTAGATGTCGTCCTGGAAGACGTCGAGACCCTCCTTGCGGGGCACGTTGAAGGAGATCGGCTCGATGCCGGTGGTGGTGGCCTTGATGAGGCGCGAGATCTCGCACGAGCCGACGTCGACGCCGTACTTGGGGTAGTACGCCATACCGCGGGCGGGCACGTTCGACTGGTACTGCGACAGGAAGTAGATCTTTGAGCCGTTGTCCGTCAGCTCGTAGTAACGGATGTTACCGTCGCCCTGTGCGACAACAACAACAACAATAACACACATCGTCAGTTGGTCGGCTCGTTGTAGAGGAAGGAGAGGGGGGGGGGGTAAGGAAGAGGGCTGCTGACCTTGCCGGCAAGGAAGACGATGCTGGAGTCGGGGTCGAAGAAGGGCATGAGGAGACCCGAGCCGGTGTCGATGTTCTCCTGGGCGAGGGCGGTGCCCATGTTGGAGGGGTCCCAGATGGCGTACTGACGGTCCGAGGTACGCGAGAAACCAACGGTGAAGACCTTCTCCGTGCGGCCGAGGAACATGGCACGGCTGCCCTTCACACCAGTGTGGGCGGCGGCTTCCTGTTTGTTGCATAATAGTAATTGATTGGTTAGCGATGATTATGTAAAAACGTGTAGAATGGATGAATTGGATGCTGAATTGGGGGACAATAATGTTGTGAGCCGTACCGAAACGACCTGGCCGGTACGGGGGTCGATGACTCGGATCTTCTTGTCCTTGCAAGCCGTGGCGATGAGGGAGCCCTCGTAGTTCCAGTCGATGGACTGGATGATGTCGGCGTGGCCATCAACGTGGCACTTGGCGGCACCCTTCTCAACGTCCCACACCTTGACGGTGTAGTCGGTGGAGGAGGTGGCCAGCACGTTGTTGGCGGTCGGGTGCCAGCGGACGTTACCGACCTTCCTCTTGTGGCCCGAGAGGTTCTGCACGGGGTCGCGCATGGTCTCGGTCAGGCCATCTGCTCATCCACGCATGCACAACATTGATCAAGGTCAGCAATGTGTGTTTGGGGGGGGGCAGTGAGTAGAGTCAACTGCCCCAAAAAAGCGACTTTGAAGCGGTGGCGAGGGGAGCAAAAAGCGATTGAGGAAGACTGTACCCTCAGGGACCTTCCAGATCTTGGCGGTGCCGTCCTCCGAGGCCGAGGCGAAGAGGTAATCGTTGAAGGGGTTGGCATCGACGTCGAGGACGGGGCCCTTGTGGCCAGAGACGAGCGGGTAGTCGGCCTTCAGCTTGCCCTTCTGGACCCACGGGACGACGGCGAACGAACCGCCACCAGCGGCCTCCCAGCACACGGCAAAGAACTTGGTGTTGGCCGTCACGTAGTTGGAGTCCCACTGGTTGGTCGAGAGCCTGATGTCGGTGTAGCAGTTCTCGGGCTTCTGCGGCGTACCGAAGACGTGCCTGTACTTGGACTGACGAACCACGCGAGACATGTTCTTTCTGCTGGGGGAAAGGGGTCGAAGTGTGTGGTAGAGGGGTGTGCGGTGGAAAGAGTGGTCGGTGGAGAAGAAAATGGCACCCTTGCCCCTTCACTCCTTCTGTCGCTGGGGGCCCTCCCCCACGCCGCCCGGTGGTTGGCTCGCCCCAACCTCCGTCCCCACTCCGCCGCCGCCTCACCATTGGCCCTGCCCTCGTCGCTGGCTCCCCAGACACCGCGCCTGGGGCAACCAACCGCATTCTTTGAATTCGCTCCCACTCCCTAAGGCCACGTCATCCTCGAGAAAATGCCTGAGAAAGTACGCTTGCGGTGAAACCAAGACGTCTACTCGCGCGCGGCATTCAATTCAAAAGATGAGCCTACGTAGCCGGCAACCCACCAGCACGTACGTGCATGTATTCCTTTTTCAAAACACTCGTTCTTTTATTTTATTAGAAGAAGAAAGATCTCTCCCAGTGGGTGGGATCGTCCTCCTCTCGTGGCCTTACGCTACTGGCGGGGGGTGGATGTGAGGTAGACGCGCGTCGTTGCTGGGGTATGACATGGGCCATGCGCCTTCATCTTTTGGAGGGCCTGCCGAGGCCGGCGGTGGCGCAGGACGGGCCGACGAGCTCATGCTGCAAGGTCATAACGACCAGAAGATAGGAGAACTGGAGCGCCAGGTGGGCGCCATCAAGCACGTAACTACGTCCCCACACGATTACGTTGTGTGCAACGGTGTCTGATCGCACACACGGCGTGTGTGGGGGGTCAATGGGTGTTCGTGTATGCACAGATCACCCTCGAGATAGAGTCAGAGCTCCAGAACAGCAACCGCATGCTGGACGAAATGAACTTCACCATGGACTCCACGCGAGCCCTGCTCGAAAGTGCCATGAAGCGTCTGGAGCAGGTGACCGCCACCGCCGGGTCACGACACATGGTCTATCTCTTCATGTTCTGTTTCTTTGTGTTTGGGCTTCTGTACTACCTTATTCGCTAGCTCAGCCCTCCCCCTCTCCACTACTCGACGAGGCAGCGGTGTGAGTGCGTATGTGCAGGCGCCCCCCAAGGACCGCTGCTCGCAGCCAGCAGCTGTTGTATTGACGGGGCGCGATGGTGGCCACCAATCAGGCCGAAGAACCGCTGATGTAGAAGTAACGTTCTCTGTACGCCTCGACGTACGACCGTGCCATTCCTGCGGACAACATCGCATGGCAGCAGGTTGGCGCCCGTTCCAAGGCACATGGCAGAGGGGGAGGACGCGAGCATGGTGGCGGTGGTGGCGGTGGCGTACCCAGCGCCGCAGTCACGAACGGCAGTCGCTTGAGCAGAGCGGCGATACGGCGGAGCACGCAGCTGGCGAGCAGGGCCTCGTAGAAGGGAGAGCGCACCAAGTAGTACGCCCACTGCAGGGGTGGAGGGAGCACCACCGCGTCGGTCAGCTTCGCCAAGCCCAGAAGCAGGAAAGGGGCGCACGACGACAGCAGAGGTTTGGGTTTTGGGGAGGGGGGGGGGGTGTTTGCCTGGGTGGTGCGGCGGGCGAGCTCGGGTGATGGGGAGTCGGACGCGGAGGAGGAGCACGCCCACGCCCCCACATCCACCGCCAGCGACGCGGCCCATGCTCGCCAGGAGCGCGTGCCCCACACGTACATCGCCGCCACTGTTTGCGCGCACCGAGGTGAGCAGGCGACGTGCACGTCGCCAGATGGCGGCGAGGCGCGGCCAAAGGGTAACGCACGGTAGGCCAGTGGTCGCAGGATGTAGAGAAGCTCTCCGGCAAGCGCCCACCCTTTGTGTACAGCGGCGGCGGCGGCGTCAGCGTTGCCGCGCTCCCCGTTCGTCGTTTGAATGCACGCCTCGCTCGTGGGAGCAGGCATGTCCCGCGGGTGATGGTCCGCCTTGCCTCCCCTCCGCAGGATTGTCTCCCGCTGGCTTCGGCGAGCACCTCGCACGCCACTTCCCGCCTGTGCCCCCCCCCCCAACAAATGCAGGCACGCATGTCAATATCGAGTTGATTTACGATTGCCCCCCCCCCCCCAATCCGATCCGATCATCCTGCTGGCGCATGGCGGCGGCAGGGGAGGGATCGTACGACGAGGGCCGGCCGATTGGTGGTTGCGGCGGT
>JANDJZ010000511.1:0-34400 GCA_027943245.1 Acanthamoeba sp. SK_2022b | reverse complement strand
TCGACCACCTTCGACCTCTTGAGCCTAGCTTCCCTCTTCCAGGAATGGGGTGAGCACACCTCCCTGCTGAAGGCATGAGCCAAGCCACAACAATAACTCAACACCACAACACCAACAACATCACAACAACATTGCTGCAACACCACATCTCCACAACACCATAACATTATCAAATCACCACAACATCACACCATCATCACACAAACACCACATCACCACACCACCACCACACCAAAATCACAACCACACAACCACCACACTACCACCATACCACCACCACAACATCACCACAACACCACACCATCACCAGAACATTACCACAACACCACCACAACATCACCATAACATCCCACCACATCACACAACAGCAGTACAACACACCATCACCACAGCACCACAGCAAGACAACAACAACATCACCACAGCATCACCACAATACCATCACCACAACACCACCACAACACCACCACAACATCGCCACAACATCACCACAACATCACCACAACATCACCACAACATCACCACCACAACACCACCAAACCACACGACCCACAACACCACAATGAGATTACATCATCACATCAATACCAGAACACCACATCACCACACAGAGATCACAACAACACCACAACAGCACAACATCATCCCACGATACAACCGCACAACACCATTACAACACCACTATATTACCACAACATGCCGATCACAGCAGAGACTGTATTTTGGCCCTGATGCCCACCAACTTCGCCCGGGCGGGCCTACATCGTTTCCTGCTCACGTGGGGATAAGCCAATGGCGTCACACGAACGAAGATGCTGACGTGTTTCGTGCGAGCACTGCCTGGATACCACCACCAACACCAGCCTCCGCCAGATAGCCATGTGCTGCCGCAGTCACACAAACCACCACTACGCAAACAGCTCCTACACGACCGCAGCAGCACGCCATGGCCCAACATGCGTCCAGGGTACAGACAACCCTGCCCGAGGCCACAGACACGATAGCGTCACTCGACGCGTGCCATTTATTGCTCTCCCTCTCCGCTGGCTGACCCTTCTCCTGTCCTCCAGTGCTTTGTTGTGGAGCAGCTGCTCTTCATTCTTCTCTCCGCCCTTGTGAGCGTTCAGGCAGCGCCCGAGTCACACTCACGTGTGTCCCGCCTTAGCCCTCTTCCACGTACCGCACACCACAACACTACGCCACAACACCACACCTTACCACACCACCACCACAACGCACCACTCCACCTAACCACCACCTAACCACCACCTGACCACCACCTGTCCACGCATGCACGCACACATGCACGCACACACACGCACGCACACGCACGCATGCACAATTTCCTTGAGATTTTCTTCGTCTATCTCATCGTAAAGTTTTGTTCGTTGGAGCACTCCAAGAGGACAAACATGAGGCGGATAGTGCTGCCCGCATCGCTGCGGCAGATAGGGATGCTGCAGCATACGTTTCTTCTTCGCTCACGATGTCAAAATAATCCTTTCATTGGTACCGGCTCCCACCGGGCCAACAACACTGGGGTGCGCCAGCCCTTCAGCGCCCCATTTGCCACAGCGACCACGACCGCTCCCCACGCGCCGCCTGCCAACCGCGCGGCTAGACCCCCGCCATCGGCACCACCAGCAGCGCAACCGAAACACCGAAACAGGTCCTCTCCCACTCGGCAAGCAAACAACCGGCCAGACGCCGCCACCACGACGGCAGCAGCGAAAAGCGCCGAGGAAAAGCCTTCAGTGCGCCAGGTGCAGCAGATGGCCCAGCGCATCAAGCAGTCCGGTTCCGCTTCCCAGCCCCCCCTCCTGCGCTTGTTTGCTCCCATGCCGTGCTCTAGGCACACCAGATGACCGTGCACGCGCACGCGCACGCCCACGCTCACCAGGCTCGATTGCCGAGGTGGACTCGCTGGTGGCCACGCTCAAGCGCACACACCAACTTCACCCGTGGGCCGTGAGCGCCGTGATGCCTCTGTTGGGTCGCACGCGCCAATGGGAGACGGCCGTTGAGCTGGTCGAGCTGATGCTTGCTGGCCACGTAAGATTTCGCCTCCTGCATCCCTTCATCTGCTCTGAGCACCAGCTCAACCTTGACGTCCTGGTGGTGGCGGTGGCGGTGGCTCACAGACACCCAACGCACCAGGCGTGTTTAGTGCCCTGATCGCAGTGCTGGGCAAGGCTCGCCAACCGGACAAAGCGCTCCACTACTTCGCTGAGATCGAGCGCAGAGGACTCACGCCCGATGTCTACAGCTTCAGCGCCGTTATAGCTGCGCTGGGTTCCACAGGTCGGATCGACGATGCCGAGCGCTACTTTGCCCAGATGGCCCAGCTGGGCATGGTGCCCAACGCCTACTGCTTCACCTCCATCATCTCTGCACTGGGCAGTGCAGGTCGGCCTGACGATGCCGAGCGCTACTTTGCCCAGATGGCCCAGCTGGGCGTGGTGCCCAACACCTACTGCTTCAGCGCCCTCATCGCTGCGCTGGGCACCGCCAGGCGTGTCGACGATGCCGAGCGCTACTTTGCCCAGATGGCCCAGCTGGGCGTGGTGCCCAGCGCCCACTGCTTCAGCGCCATCATCGCCGCGCTGGGCAGTGCAGGGCGGCCTGACGATGCTAAGCGCTACTTTGCCGAGATGGCCCAGCTGGGCGTGGAGCCCGGCACCCACTGCTTCAGCGCCCTCATCGCTGCACTGGGCACCGCCAGGCGTGTCGACGATGCCGAGCGCTACTTCGCCCAGATGGCCCAGCTGGGCGTGGTGCCCAACGCCCACTGCTTCACCTCCATCATCTCTGCACTGGGCAGTGCAGGTCGGCCTGACGATGCCGAGCGCTACTTTGCCCAGATGGCCCAGCTGGGCGTGGTGCCCAACACCCACTGCTTCAGCGCCCTCATCGCTGCGCTGGGCACCGCCAGGCGTGTCGACGATGCCGAGCGCTACTTCGCCCAGATGGCCCAGCTGGGCATGGTGCCCAGCGCCTACTGCTTCTGCGCCATCATCGCCGCGCTGGGCAGTGCAGGGCGGCCTGACGATGCCGAGCGCTACTTTGCCCAGATGGGACAGCTGGGCGTGGTGCCCGACACCCACTGCTTCAGCGCCCTCATCTCTGCGCTGGGCACCGCCAGGCGTGTCGACGATGCCGAGCGCTACTTCGCCCAGATGGCCCAGCTGGGCATGGTGCCCAGCGCCTCCTGCTTCAGCGCCATCATCGCCGCGCTGGGCAGTGCAGGGCGGCCTGAGGATGCTAAGCGCTACTTTGCCGAGATGGCCCAGCTGGGTGTGGTGCCCACACCACTGCTTCACCGCATCGCTGCACTGGGCACCGCCAGGCGTGTCGACGATGCCGAGCGCCACTTTGCCCAGATGGCCCAGCTGGGCGTGGTGCCCAACGTCGAGTGTTTCAGCGCCATCATCTCCGCGCTGGGCAGTGCAGGCAAGGCTGACGATGCCGAACGCTACTTTGCCAGATGGCCCAGCTGGGCGTGGTGCCCATGCCCACTGCTTCAGCGCCCCTCATCTCCGCGCTGGGCAGGCAGGCAGGGCCGACGATGCCGAGCGCTACTTTGCCCAGATGGCCCAGCTGGGCGTGGTGCCCAACACCCACTGCTTCAGCGCCCTCATCGCCGCGCTGGGCAGTGCAGGTCGGCCTGACGATGCCGAGCGCTACTTTGCCCAGATGGCCCAGCTGGGTGTGATGCCCAACGTCGAGTGCTTCAGCGCCATCATCGCCGCGCTGGGCAGTGCAGGTCGGCCTGACGATGCTAAGCGCTACTTTGCCGAGATGGCCCAGCTGGGCGTGGTGCCCGGCACCCACTGCTTCACCGCCCTTCGATCAAGCTTTTTCTCTGCCCCAGCCGTCTCACCAAGACACCAATGACACAGCACAAGGCCAGCCATTGGTAGCCAAGATGCGCTAGTAGGCCAACGGGAAGTACCCAAGCCAGGCTTGTTGATAAACTTGATTCTTTTTCATTGCTGGCCAGCCAGTTCAAGACATGATCTCGCCAATTGGAGTTGTACTGAAGAACAGCAAGTCACATCTGATTGACATGCGCCTGCTCAACCAGACAGTACGCCACGCCCAAGTTCAAGCATCAGAAAGGGGACCCTCTTCACCCTCAACTTCAGGGATGGACCTCTGGGCATTTGAGTGAAGAGTTCAGGTGATGAACTGAGCTCTTCAATTCATTGCTAATGGTTTTGGGGTTGAGATGGGTTGTGAGTTCTGAACTATCAGCTCCTGAATGATATAATGGTGAGTTCCTACCGTATACACATACACAATGGAAAAGCAGACACAAAAAAGTTAAGTCATCAGGTAAGTTCTGGTTGGCCAACTTGTTTTTCAGCAGCATGGAGATGGCCAATGGTGAGGTGATGGCTGAGGTTCTGATTTGCCTTTGCTGTGAGCTTCTGTGCCTTGCACAACTTCTTGTGAAACAGTTACCCAATGAAAAGGTGCTCCTGCAGTAAGGTGGAGGCACAGCTTGTACTGTGTGCACCACTCAACACCATGGGTAATAAGAACAAGCAGGGGCATACATCAGCAATGCTTTCACATAACCAGGAAAATTGTTGGCCAGGATATGCTGTGCAGCCTTGGTCATGTGCTGAACATCAAACAGTTCGGCATTCAACTGGATCATGCATATCAAGGAGCTTGCTGTATCAACAGAAGATTCACCTTTGTACTGCGCCATTCGCTTGCCGTGACCAAAAAGAACGAGGAAGAACAAAAGAGTGAGGTACAAGAGTGTTGTATCGTATTATGCAAGCTTCGTGATAGATGTAGAACACCTGATTGCACTTTAGAAGCACTTACGATGAACAATCGAAGGACCAGACTCGTCGTACTCCTCCTTGGAGATCCACATCTGCTGGAGGGTGGAGAGCGAGGCAAGGATGGAGCCACCGATCCACACGGAGTACTTGCGCTCGGGGGGAGCGATGATCTTGATCTTCATGGTCGAGGGAGCCAGGGCGGTGAGCTCCTTCTGCATGCGGTCGGCAATGCCGGGGAACATGGTGGTACCGCCGGACAGGACGACGTTACCGTAGAGGTCCTTCCTGATGTCAACGTCGCACTTCGTGATCGAGTTGTAGGTGGTCTCGTGGATACCGGCCGACTCCATGCCGAGGAACGAGGGCTGGAAGAGAGCCTCGGGGGCACGGAAACGCTCGTTACCGATGGTGATGACCTGACCGTCGGGAAGCTCCTACGACTTCTCGAGGGCTGACGACGAGGCAGCGGTGTGCATCTCCTGCTCGAAGTCGAGGGCGACGTAGCACAGCTTCTCCTTGATGTCACGCACGATCTCGCGCTCGGCGGTGGTGGTGAACGAGTAGCCGCGCTCGGTGAGGATCTTCATGAGGTAGTCAGTGAGATCGCGACCGGCGAGATCGAGACGGAGGATGGCGTGGGGCAGAGCGTAGCCCTCGTAGATGGGCACGGTGTGGGTGACACCATCACCAGAGTCTAGCACGATACCGGTGGTACGGCCGGAGGCGTAGAGGGACAGCACGGCCTGGATGGCGACGTACATGGCGGGGGTGTTGAAGTAAAGAATTCGTCTATTTGTACTTCGTCTTTCGCCACAACACTGTCGCCTGGTCTCGCCACCTTCTGCATCTTCGATTGGCTCATCCTCAGTACACCTTCTCCTTGTTGTTGCGCGCATCGTAGAGGTCCAATCTCCAAGAGGGAAGGGCATCTTCCACAATGCGAAGGACATCCTCCACCTAGGGCTGTTAATTCGGTTCAGGCCAAACCGGTTCAGGCCGAACCGAACCGGTTCAAAAACGAACTGGTTCCGGAGGAATGCCAAGAATGGCCCCATTTAAAAATCATTAAAAATCAGTAACTTCGGGCAATGGAGCTCGGCTTTGGTGGGGAGTCAGACAGGTCACCTGTGGGTGGCCACAGCAGATGCGGTTTCTGATCTGGGCCATCATGAGCCATCTTACATGTAGAGAAAGAGAGGATATCCAACTCAACCCTGTTGTGGCACAAGGTGCCACTCAATTGCCTGTGGTTACCAGCACATAAAGAATGATCTTTTCTACTCCTAGTATATATGTATATTTTTTTTCTCCATGATCTAAAGGTGCATGGCCACCAGTACATAAAGAATAGAGAAGTTGCTGTCACTGACTTGAAGAAGAGGAAGCAGGAGCAAATGAGCCAAAGTCAGAGTTGGCATGCACAAGCATAAGGGTGGAGGTGGTGGTAGGAGACATAGAGCAGCGCCTCTGAGAGACCACCCACCCTGCTGTAGAGAATGCACGCTCTGATGCAACAGAGGTTGCAAGAAGAGTGAAGAAGTGGCGAGCAGCAGAGGCAAGAAGGGGGTACTGGTGCTGATGAAGTCTCCACCAGATCAGAGGGGTGCGTAGGATATGCTGTGCTTGGGTTGCTCCTGCATGCCCATCTGCATGGATGCCCTCATAAGCTGCCAGCTCCTGGTCTAGGGTGGAGAGTGTTGTGGCTGCAGGCAGTCCAGAAGGACCAAACAGCTCAGCATAGCTGTCACACTCAGGTGTGGCAACACTGTCTGACAGAACAGCATTGCCACCACCTACATAAAACCAATCAGATAAAAGGCGTAAGTCAAAATATAGATACAAGAAACAACAGGCAGCATTACCTGAGTATGCACACACAGTGGCAATGGCCTCACCCTTGGCCTGGGCACGAAGTACTGGATCCTTGATGAAGGAGAAGCTCTTGAACTGTGGATGAAGAAATGAAGCAGCAGAGTAGAGCAGTCGAGTCTGCCTGGAGATGGTGCTCCAGCGGAAGATGGTGTGGGCATGAAGAAGATGCTGGAGGTTGCTGATGGGGGAGAGTGGGGGCTGAAGTAGATCTGCTGCACTGGTTCTGTGCATCAGTTCGTTGACTGCTGTGATGTTGATGGATGGAGCAAGGTTGTCCAGGTCGAAATTGGTTGGTGGAGCAACACCGACCTGGCTCTAGCTTCTCTCACATCACCTTGAGTGTGTTCTCTAGAGTCTGCCGGCAAGGTGCAGCAAAGCCCATGTAGTTGGAGAACTCATGGAAGGTGGTGGAGTCCACTATGTGGAAAGCTAGTGCATTCTGGACCTAGTTGGAACAGTGAACAGCAATACTTAGATCATTCATTCACTCACTCATTTATTTATCTGTCATTACTCTCTTACATACCACAACTTTGGCCCAGAGCTCCCTTGCATGAGCTTGATCAATAACCTTGGGCTCATTGAAGTTGAGGTTGTGCTGCCTCTCAAGATGGGCCTTGAAGGTGGAGTTCCCAGATTTCTTTGCAAAGAGAAAAGAACATATCTTGCACATACCCCTTCCCTCTTTTGTCTCTTCAATATGCTCCCAAACTGGGCTTGTCCTTGTCCGCCCTCCCTCCTTCTTCCTCTTCTTCTCGCTGCGAGCTGTCTCCTCCTCAACGATCTCCATCTTCCTCTTACGCTCACTGAGCAAAGCAAGTAACGATTTTTTTTTCCTTTATTTGGCGGAGATTCTTGCCATTCCAGCCAAACCGGTTCAAACTGGTTAACCGGAAAAACCGAACCAGTTAACCGAATTAACAGCCCTATACGCAGCCCTCAAAAAAACGTGTTAATTGTTATTTTTGTCGATTTGTTGTTGATTTCTGTCTTGCTGGAGTGCAAGCACGAAATCGTCGTTTCTCTACGCAGGCTTCTTGAGGAGCGCGACCGAGCTTGTGTTGATGATGATCAAGACTGCTACTTTGCCGTTGTGCACAACATACTCTACATCTTCCTGCCCAAGGACATCTACGACATGGTGGGTGGCGCATGGTGGTGCAGGGAGGCAGGTGGGACCTGGGTGGCGCATGGTAGTGGGTGGGACCTGGGTGGTGTACGGTAGTGGGTAGGACGTGGGTGGTGCATGGTAGTGGGTGGGACCTGGGTGGTGCATGGTAGTGGGTGGGATGCGGGTGGCGCATGGTAGTGGGTGGGACCTGGGTGGCGCGTGGTAGTGAGTAGGACCTGGGTGGCGCATGGTAGTGTGTAGGCAGTTCTTCATCCTGAGCGAGCGCAGCTTCAAGTTCGTCAGGGTAGTGCGTTCTGACCCAAGAATCCAGCCAGGCCTTGACAGCACTAGTCTTGTGGTTGCACCTATGGGCCAGAGAGGGATATGAGCACAAGTCGCAGCCGCGTGGTGATGACAAATGTAGAGCCTTGATTTTGTGCTTTCTTCCTTGAGCCCAGCTGCCTTGTCTCGCAGGGCCATCACCTCTGCGGTGACCTTGCTATCCTCTGAGTCACTCTGTTCCTCTTCCTCAGCCTTACTCTGCTCCACGTTGGCCTTTTCTTTGCCCTGTACAAAGGTTGAGGCCATTGTTACCCTCATGGTGCTTGAGCATCTTTGTAGTTGTTAGAAGTACCTTCAACTTCTTTGAGGTGGGCTTGTCCCTCACTAGACCAAGGTTTGTAGTGGCTGCATCTATTCTTCTGCGTGAGGTTGATTGTGAACTGGTGTGGGCCTGCTCCTGATGCTCCAGTAGGGTGATCTCCATGTAGATGTCATTGGCTAGCAAGTTCTCCTAAAGCTCATGAGCTGAGAGACCCCACTTCTACATCTCCTTGAGGAGCTTGTTGGGGAGGAAGCAGAAGGTTGTGTGAATCTTAGATGGATTGTGTGGTGTCTTAAGAACTTCCATTGCAAGTGCTGTATCTCTGTTGATATCAGATGATACTGCTGTTGTATTGATGAGCCTGTCCAGAACTGGTGAAACGGTTAGTGTTGAACAAGCTCTACCACATAAGAGTGCTGTGCCATACCTCTGTCAACATAGTGTTCTTGTGCCTTGGATTTGCCACTTGAACCAATGGCCCATCCACCAATGCAGGCCAGCTGAGTCCACATTGTGTCAGTCCATTGGCCTGGTTTACACATCAGTAACTCCATATTTCTCTGCTAATAAGGCTCATACCCTTGTTCTTCCAGAGCATGGTCAATACAAAGTCAGTGGCAAATCCTGACTGCAGGCTATGGATTGACCACTTGTTGACAGGATAGCCCACCACAGAAGCAGAGTCACAGATCTTCTTGGTCATCACCAGAGTGTCAAATGGGATTGCATTGGCCAGAAGGCTGAAGTGGGTGTAGTGGCAGAAGACTGGCCACTCTGGCCACACCCTGAAGTCACCTGCAAAGGGATCACCCTCAAACACACCTCAGTCTTGGAAGGACTAGGCAACTTGTTAGTCTGTAGTCATGGTTGTGTTGGCATGGAGCTATGGAGTTCACCTTGATGAGCACAAAGACTGGACATTTGGCTTGCTCCAGATGATGTGTCAGTGTTAGGGTGTGTGGCTCTTTCATCACCTGTTTTCATGACAAAAGAATGATTAATCTAGGTCTGTTGTGCTCTCCACAGTGTTTTGTACCTTGTCAAAGTGAAACATTGCCTCAATCCAGATTATCTGTCTGTCAGTCATGAAGGCCATTGTCCTGAAAACACGGATGATGCCCTCTTGCCCCATGCATGATCAGCAAGGAGTATCACAGAAGAAGATGAAGGTGTAAGAAGTTGTCAACAAATATGATGGGGAAACTTTCTCTTCCCATATCCCAATTTGTTGTATGTGGTGAACACTTGTTGTGGGGTCAACGTTACTGTACGACACAAACAGCTACCCAACACAAACCGTTTTTCTAACAGCAGGATGTAGGAGGCGCCAAAATGTTTATTGTCGACACGTTGGGGGATTAGCTCTTCATCTTCTTCCAGGGCCGCGGCCAATCCCCCAACGTGTCGACAATAAAGATTTTGGCGCATCTAGGCGGCCCTGGAAGAAGATGAAGAGCTTGGACCACAATTTGGAAGGAGGCCCCCGGCAACCTTGTACCCGGTGCTGGGGCTACTGCATGATTAGGTAACCAATAAGCGCGCACTTTCTTGACTCGTCCCTACCGCGAGAACGCCAACCGTTTTACCAATCGTTTTATTTAACATTAAATATTCGACCGCAGTAGCTGATGAGGTCGCAGGCGGTCGTTCTCCTGTGAGCTCTGGGCGTAACATTGTATCTCCGTTGGTGCCAAGCAGGCCAAACTCTGGTCTGGCAATGGACCCAGGCCTCGCCGCATGCTTACCGACGGCACACCTCACGCTTTCCAACAGCTCTTCACTGCCCATCTTGTGCAGACCAAACGAACAACGCCTCCTCTTGCAGATAGTGTTGCATTTCTTTTGAAAACACGTAGTGTAAGCATCAACATGAATTTCATAACGGCTAATCAACCGCGCAACACCGATTCAATGCTACCGGTGGCCATCATGTAACCGTTGGTCACCACCACTCTGCCCAGTGCTACGTTGCGCGTGTATGGCTCCACCAACACATAGCCCTGCACCACCACATCACCGTGCTCTTGCCGTCAGTGTCCCTTTTTTGAGCTCGGCCCAACAACACGTGTTCCCTGGGCTGGCTACGTACAAGAGGCTTAACCTCGACGAGGCTGCTCATGCCCTCGCGTATCTCGGTTTCCTTGTCATCCACCTCGACCTCGTTTCCTTCTTCATCCCAGCACTTGATCACCGTTTCCACCCTGTGTGTGCGAGTGAGTGCGTGCGTATATGTGTGTGCGTGTGGCAGACCATGTCATGCTGATGCACGATTGAGACACTAGCATTGGGGGGGGAGTCAGAACGCGCATACCGACATGGAACTGACGCCGAATGGATGATGCAGGATGGAGTGAATCCCTGACGCAGAGTGAAGCTGGTGTTGTGGACGAGGCGGACAGTAAATGCCTTGACGCTTGCGGTTTGTGCGTTGTTGCCTGTGGCGGTCGTCTCATCTGATACCAGCACGACACCACGCACCAGGCGCTTCATCATCACCTTCTCCTTCCTGCCACCGCCCACACGCGCACGCGCACGCACGCACGCATACACACACAAGACAATGGTGGTCAACACAGGCGAGTGCTGGTTTTGGGGGGGGGGGTGTGGAGTACGGCGGGGCAATGGGGTCAGGCAGGAGCGACTCCAGCTTCAGTCGCAGTCCGACGAGCTCGCCTGCAGCTGCCTGCCGCCTGTGTTCACCCATTCCACACACGCAGACATGTTTCATCGTGTACGCCATTGTCGGGCGTGTCAATCTCTGAAGAAATCCGCAACACAACACGTGGCGCAGCAGGAGGTACACTGGTTGGCCGAAACGCTCGATGCGCACCACCGTAAAGCTGGCCCTCACCTCGGGTGTTGAGGCGCCGGCTTCGCTCTTGTCACCACCACCACCTCCATCGGCGGCACCAGCACCAGCACTGCGCCTGGGGCGACGATCCACCATCGGGCCGGGAAGCACGCCCTGGAGCGCTTGGCCCTCGTGCACGGTCCCCGACTGCACCAGCGCCTCCACCACTGCCTCACCGGGCACTTTCTCGGCGCGCCGCACCTGGCGCATCACCGACAGACGAACGGGCCCGTATATCGGTCGCTTGGCCAGCTCCTCGCTGGCACGCGAGCCGCTCGAGATGGCGTCGGCCATTTGCTCCATGATTTCGGGCAGCGAGGGACCCTTGTACCTGGGGTGAGACCGTCAAATGGGCTTTGTTAAGTGCAAGCTACGGAGAGGGAGGGAGGGAGAGCGACACACAGCGTGGATGGGGGGAGGTGAGGCTGTGGAGGAGCTCACGAACCAGCTGAACAGGACGGGCGCCGAGACAACGTTCTCGCCGGACCACCCCGCAATGGGGACCACCACCAGCTCTGTTGGTGGCGGAGCGCGCATCAGGCCAATTGTTGCGACGTCATCATCATCAGCCACGATAGACGCAAACCACACATGAGCATGCGCGCGCGCGCAACAAACGCACAGCTCAAGACACAAGATGAAGGTGGGGTGGTAGAGCACCCTCGGGCTGGAACCCCACATGAGCGGCCACCTTCAACACCTCGTCCTTGATTTCCTGTTTGCCTCACCCCCCCACCCCCCACAAACACAGATGTGTGGTGAGACGGCCTGAACACGAGCCGAGTTTGGAATTTTGCAGATGGAGTGAGGGAGGGGTGAGGAAGTACGATGAAGCGGTGCTCTGATCCTCTGACACTGTAGTCGTCCATCTTGTTGATCGCCACGATGATCTTGGAGATATTCAGTTGCTTCGCCAGTTTCAGATGTTCACGCGTACCTAAGTCACCCCATCCATCCATCAACACATGTACACACCCGCACACAACACACACAGAGCCATATGCACACATAAGACAGAGAGAAGGCGAGAGTGAGCAGTGAGCTCCTCGCCCCCATAAGAACTGAAGGCCAAGAAGCTGTACCACCAACGGAGCGGTAACCGGACCCGTCCGCAATGCCAGCTTCGAACTCGCCAAGGCTGGCGGCCACCACGAGTATGGCCACATCGGCCATCGCCGCACCCTTGCACGTTTCGTTTCGCGCATTGTTGTGAGCTCATGATCATACACCCCCTCGCCCGACGAAGCTTGGGCTGGGCTGGGCTGGGCTGGGCTGGCCGTTGGCACGGCTGTACGTACGATGATGAGATTCTTGAGGTAATCGCGGTGACCGGGCAGGTCCACGACTTCGATCTCGCGACCATTCGCCAGCGTACACTCCATTGTGCGGCCGTGGATTGCTGGTGCGCGATGTGGAAAATGTGTAAAACAGAGACGGCAAATAGTTGAGGCAGAGAGAAAGATCGAGCAGCAGGAATGTGGTGTGGTGTGGTGTGGTGTGGTGTGGTGTGGTGTGGTGTGGTGTGGTGTGGTGTGGTGTGGTGTGGTGTGCGTGCGTGTGGGTGTGCTCTGCGTACAGATGCCACGCTCTCGTTCGGTCTGGCAGCGGTCTAGCGCCCACGCGTGCGTGAAAGACATCTTGCCAAAGATGGCAGTCAGCTTTCGCAAAAGGTTTATCTCCTCCGTAGAGATCTTTCCCGATCCCTCCAAGAGGCGTCCTGCAGACCTCCCAAAGGCCGCCCACACATCACTAACGCCATCACGGAGACACACAAACAGAGAGAGAGAGAGAGAGAGCAAGGCCGAGCCTTGATAGAACGTTGATGTACCAAGGAGGGTTGATTTGCCACTGTCAACGTGGCCCAAGACACAGAACCGGGGCCGCTTCTATATCCCTCAATTAAATTGTCAAGTGAGAGTTTTCATTGGCCAAGGGAATGGAGTGGGTCGTACGGAGCGGTCGAGCCAGCGGCGGGCGAAGAAGGTCTTGCGCCATCCGTCGGCCTCGTCAGCCTCATACAGGTTGGTGTGGGCGAGGGCGGCGGGAAAATGGCGCAGAACGAGTTGGCGCCAGAGCTGGGGCTCGGCGGCCAATGCACGGAAGGCCCGCGAAACGAGGCACACGCTTCTGGCCACGCTCTCGGCGTCCACAAACGAGAGCACGTGGACCCATGTCTGTTGTCGCACCCAGCGAAGTGAGCCAAAAAAAAGAAAAGTTAAAGCTAAGGAGACCGATGGATCGTGGAACGCACCTCAGGGGGCAGCAGCTCTTCGGGGTTGTGTTCTGCCATCGCCAGTGCAAGAATGTGGTCCTGTGTCCCTGGTGGGGCAGTGGTCGTCTTTATTTCGGTGAAGAGGACTATAACTCCGCACGGAGAAAAAAAAGAGGCCTCTGGCTTTCTTGGTCCAAGAAATCTCTGATCTCTGCTTTTGCTCTCCTCCCTTCTGTGCAATTGTCCATGGAGGCTGAGACCACGGCCTCCTTTCTCTCCTTGCTGCTGCCAGGTCATTGCTGTCCTGCCTTTGGTCTTAGGTCAATCACCCAAGTCAAGTTTGGTTGCCTTGGTGGCCTGTGCCAAAGCTGTTGCCACTAGTTGCTGGTCAGCCATGGCATTGTTGTGGCCTGAACACACTGCAGCTTCTTGATAGACTTGGTGTTGACAGCCTTTTTCTATTGTTGAATTACCCATAGGTGATGGGGCATACCTTCCAGACCACAACATCAGCTGTGCTGATATACTGTTGGCTGAGAGCCAAGTAGTGATCACAACAAGCACTCCACAATAACCAATGCACAGGGGGTCCAAATTCTTGTTGACAAACCAGTGTGCAGGTGCATCATTCAACTGGGGCAGAAGTGTACATTGGAGTGTGGAGAGAAGCTGAGATAAACTGCTTAATATGTCCAGTGCCACCAGCAAGGACAGAAATCACAGCATGAACACATTCTTGTTTTCTGACCAACAGTTATCAGCCTGTGATGGAGGGGTAGCTGAAAGGATTGGTGAGAAGACAATGATGTATATGGAAAAGGGATGGTGATCGGGGTTGGAGTCAAGTTGAGGATGGAGGTGAGATGTCTGCCCTGGTAATGATGAAACAGAAGGGGAATAGTTGATGAGTGTGAGGATTGGCACAAGTGTGAGTTTATGGGGCGGTGTCTACCATTAGAAGGAAACTGTTGATGAACATTGAGCAACGGTCAGAGAGTAGACACCATTGGGTGAAATTGAGTTTGTGAAACACAGGGTAGCCCAATTAAAAAATCCATTTCTTGAACTGATGTGCAGCAGGTCCAAAATACTGTTGTTAAACTGAAGCACTGAAAATGAAAAAAGGAAATAACCATTGTAAAATGATATGAAAACCCAACAAAAACCTGCAGTGCATTGGGATTGAAATGTGGGTGATTGACAAACTATTCATAAATAGATGAAAGCAAGGCCAGAGAAAACCTGATGCACATCAGTTCCAGGGTATGGTCACTGAAAATCTTAGGCTCATCAGCTTTACAGAGGGAGCCAACCAGCACACTACAAAGTCTGGATTGGCTTGGAGGGGTTGTCCACAAAAAAGCGGGTATATAAAGTGCAGAGGGTAGTTTTTCATTTCTCTGTTCCTCCCCAGCAACATCAACCTCATCAGCAACATGTCCACCCATCATCACTCCCTCACCACCACCTCTCCAAGCAGCCTGCTAGATGCACATTGGGTCAATGCATATCAGGCCAGTGGAGGCAGGCCTATCATCTATGCCACAAAAGGCTGCTCAGCCCCTGAAATGGAAGAGAGCCAAGGTGGGTCAGTGGAAGCAGGCCCATCTATGCCATGAAAGGCTGCTCAGCCCCTGAAAGGGAAGAGAGCCAGGAGGAGGAGACCGAGGAGGAGGAGAAGGAATAGGAGGAGGGTCACCCCTTGCAAGAGGGCAATTATTGTAAACAGCAGATAAGTCCCAGACCATATCTGATGAAAGAGATCCACTCACCTGGCTCCAGGAGTGCCCCCCTCAGCTACTGCTATTGGCCAAGACAAGGAGCCAATAGCATACAAGAAGGACAGTACGAAAACAACCCACAATACCCAGGTTTTTGCCCACCCCACAATAAACCTACCCTGAGCCTGTATGACTGCAGGGACCCACCCCTCTACACCAAGAGGAAACAAGTCCACTCAAGTGACCAACCAGGACAACCAACCATTCAGGAAGAAGAGGAGGCAGAGACAGTAGAAGAGCTCAGCAGTGGATTGGACAACGATGATGAACTTGACCAGAGGGACCTTATGACCTGGGACACCATCCTAATCCAAGACCTCCAACCAGTGGAATACACAAGTGCCATAACCAGGCTGCAGGAGCTAGGGGTCACAGTTGTCCAGGACAACCTAGGTTACAGGACAACCTAGGTTACAGGACAACCTAGGTTACAGGACAACCTACCATACAACACACCCACAACCACCATGGGGCTTGACATCCCAGCAGAGGAAGTTGAAGAAGAGTCTTGATTGGCCGCAATGCCCAGCCGGCAGACAGACCAAGCTGGCCATAAGAACAACCAACAATAACAACATCACCATGGTCACAGCTGAGGCCCTAACCCAAGCAATCAAACTGAATGGTACAAAACCCACACCCCAACGACATCAACACTCATCGACTAATACATAAACACACAAATACACAGGAAAAAAAAGCTTCAATGGCCAGTGTGTCTGTCTCAGTCACCAGGGAAAAGTCCAAGGAAGAACGTGAAGCAGACCTCAAGCACCAGGCAGGAGTGGCCACCAGGCAAGCAGCCACAGCAGCAGCCATGGCTGAATACAACCAAAATGCATGCCTACTGGTAAAGAACTTCCCAAAGCGCACCTGACACACACCCAGGCCAGAGTCAAGCCGACCTGTCCCTGTATGCACCAAAAAAGAAACATCAACTGGGCCATCCTCATTGCACTGGTATTTTCTAGGTCTCCCTGCTGTAGCAGTGAATGCTTGCTACAAGAAACCCAATAAAGCCCTAATTGACACACAACACCTTAACATCCTATTCAAATGGAAAGAGACCCAAGGATATACACAAACTCCAATACCAATCACCCAAGCATACAAAACAAAAAAAAAAAAAAAAGAGAAGGACCAGAGCTAACCCAGCAACACCCCTGCGCTCAGGCCAGACAGCAATCTGCCACCAGCAAATACTATGGTCTATGGTAACACTTAGCCTACTGCTCTTACACCTACCAGGAGTAGAAGCAACCAGCACCAACAGGGGATCAACTAGCACCAACACAGCAATGGCAACAGCCATCACGCTCATCTCACTCCACATCAGGAAAAACTGGAGAGAGATCCCCATGCTATGTCAAGCCATGAAAACATATAACTGGGACATAGCAGCCCTTCAAGAAGTAGGTAGGTGGAGTGAAGAATATCCCAATGAGCTAAAGTCCAACGGATTCTCAATTTTCTGGCACCTTAAATCTAAATTGGCAACAGTGGCTCACAGGAGATCCAATGGGACCTGACAACAACCCTATATAAGCACTCCCACAATGATCAAACCAGGAGTAGGGAATGCATACATAATAAAAGAGGAATTGGTGTGTCACACCACCATCCAATACCACCAAAACCAATGGAAAAAACTTGGCCAGACTACACCACCTCTCAATCAGAGGCACTGGCCAAGACAGCTATCTGGGACCTTGTCAACACCAAAAAAATCTGTGACATACATCGCAAAATGAAACATACTTTCCAACAACTCAAAAAACCCAAAAAAAAAAAAAAAAAACGAAACACAGCCACGCATCACTGCCATACGCAGTGACTACTGCCTGACCAACAAATACATGAGCAGAAGGGTCACACACACAGACATCCAACCAGCACCTATTAATACAGATCACAACCTGATCAGTGTAACCTTCACCACCAACACTCCCATACACCAGACCCACCCGCCCAGACACCCAACCAATGTACAAACGCAATGGAGACAAGGAGAAAGCTGAACTGAAACACCAACTGGCAGCACTTGCACAACAAAGAAGAGATACAAATACAGATCAAACACCCATAAACATACAGGACGCCCACAACGAGCTCACAAAAGACATAAACATTGCCCTTCCTGGAATGCCACAGACGCTGAATCCAAGAAATACTGCCATGACATCACAAAAGCTATCAACGCACTGGCCCACTTGCTCAGGCACAGGAGCGCACCAGACCTAGGAGTGGGCACCCTATAAAAACAACAAAAAAAACACCAAAATAAGAAAAAAAATCACAGTACCCACTTACTACATGTTGGAAGGTCAAGAGAGAGAGAGAAAGAAGGCTGAGAAGCTGAGAGACGTGGTTGAGGTAGAGGAGAGAAGAAGATAATGTATTTAGGAGTTTTAATGAGTATAAATACAAGGAGAATAAGAAAAGGAATAGGAATACTCAAGATTATAGGTATTCCCCCCAGAATTGAGAGTGACCGTATTAGACGCTTTGGATGGAGAGGTTGAGTGCCTGCTTGTCACGTTTCAGCTTGGGTGTGGTGATGTGTTTTGTAAGGAAGTCAGCAAGGTTTTTGTTGGTCAGAATGTAGCTGACGGTGATGTTGTCCTGTTGGATGTGGTTGTAGATGAAGGCGTGTCAGATCATGACATGCTTGAGTCTCTTAGGCCAGGCGAAGACTGGCTTGTGAACAATGGTGATGCCGGATTGATTGTCATTAAGGATTTTTGTCAGCTCAAGTAGCTTGAAACCAAGCACAGGCAGTAGACATCGTAGATAGAGCGCCTGTCATGCAGCATCAGTCACCATGGCAAGTTCAGCCTCAGCAGTAGACAGTGCTACTGTCTTTTGTAGGCGGGACCACCATGCAACCAGTCCACCAGCCCACAGCACAATGTTGCCGGAGTAGGATTTCATGGTCAGTGGATTGGTGCCATAGCTGGCATCGCAGTGGATGACCAGGTCATGCCTGACCCCTCAGCTGTATCGTATTGTCTGCGCATTGCAGTGCTCTGACTAAGCAACAATACTTGAGATGACCATGCACTGGCAAGGTGTTTTTGATGACGTGTAGGTTCATGCCTGCAGGAAGTGGGCACCCAAGGGGCTTGCGGTGAATGACATCAAATTTGTGGGCCAGATCAACAATCTTTTGTTGTTGGGATATGTCAAGCACCCCCTTTGAGACATCATAGTTAACGTTGATGCCGAGGATAGTGGTGACCGCGCCAAAATCCTTGATGTGGAAACGTTGTCAAAGTTTCTCTTTGACAGCATCAACATTGCTGGGACGACCAATGATGAGGAGATCGTTGACGTAGATGGACAGGATGACTTGAGGCATCCCTTCAGCACTCAAGTTGATGAAGATTGTGTGTAACTCAGGGTTGTATGCGTTCTGGTCGCCTTCTGTCTTGCCGGGGTGGTTGTGGAGTGCATAGAGGCATGGATTGGTGGAGGCAGTGTGGAAACCAATCTCAGTGAGGAAGGTGTTGAGGGTGCAGTTCCAGGCAAGAGGTGCCTGTTTTAGGCCATAGAGAGCCCTCTTTAGGCGTAGCACACGATGAGGGTGGCCGGCGTTGACAAAACCCTCAGGCTGAGTGACATAGACCTCCTCATGTAGCTTGGCCTGAAGAAACGCGTTGTTGAAATCCATTGAGTGAGCAACGAAGCCATTCATGACAGCGTACACCACAGACGTAGATTTTCAAGCTTCATGACCAGTGCATACGTGTTGTTGAAATCAACACCAGCCTTCTGTGAGAATCCTCATGCAACCCAGCGCGCCTTGTGGACTCCAGCAGCCTTGAGCTTGAGCACCCATCGAGTGCTGACCGCCTTTCAGCCGGGCAGTAGGTCAATGAGCTTGAAGGTGTTGTTTTTGATGAGTGCATGGATCTCATCTCGCATGGCCGCCAGCCATAGGTCCTTGGTGTTGCACTTGAGAACCTCTTTGAATGTACAGGGAATGAGCGTAGTGTTCTGTGCTGGCTTGAGCTCATGCGCCATGCGTTGGAGTTGCAGCATTGTGTGCATCTCGTGCGAGGCTTGCGTGCCAGGAATGGATGTGATGAGGTTGAGAGTAGCCTGGTGGGATGATCCTGGTGCGCCCTGGGGAGGCTGGGCGTCAGCAAAGCGTGTGGGTTGTCGTACCTTGCGCCTGGACCATGTGTGTGCAACCGTTGGACCACCGTGTTTTGCACTGGCAGTGGCAGCCCTGTCAATCTGCTTGCTGTTTACAGTGGCCATGCTGCAGGGCAATGCAAGAATGCGCGGTACAGCGACAGGTGCGGTTGGCGCCAAGTCGCTGGGGCCAACTGTGATGGATGTGGTGCTCAGGTCGCCTGACGTGTGTTGGGCTTCTGTGGAGACAGTGTCTTTGCTGGAGGTGTTGTTGCTGGCAGCGTCTTTGTCTTGATCCCCAACTGTCGCCTCACCCAGCAAGCACCCTGTGGGTGGTGAAACAGCTGCTTGTCCAGGTGCCGGCTCTGCAGTGCTGCAGGGCGGGGCTGGGGGCAGATTGTCATTGTCGTAGAAGAGTGGAGTGTATGAGAGGCCTGCATTGGCAGGGGTGGGTAGGCTGTCGGCCAACCGGCCGGTGCTGTTCTCATCAAAGACAATGTTGCACGTGTCCACCACCCTGCACTGGCCGGTGACGAATATGTGGTAGGTGGAGGTTGAGTAGTCCACAGTTCCCAGGAAGTGGACCAGCACAGACTGCACTGATATCTTGTGCTGCTTGTGCGCATGGAGGCGCATCATGCCCAGCGCGCCAAAGACATGGAGGTGATGCAACGGTGGTGGTACACCATGCCACAGGGAGTACAGAGAGGCATTGTTTGGATTTGAGTGGGTGGGTGTCACATTGATGATGTTGCATGCATGATGCGCGGCCTCCACCCACCACTCACTAGGTAGATGGGCGTCGAATAGGAGGCAGTGCATTCTGGCCATGATTTCCCAGTTGAAACACTCATCCACGCCATTATACTCCGAGGTGTAGGGTGGCATAGGCTCGCGCTTTCCTCCAATTTCAAGTATCCACTGACCAACAAGCGCGTTAAGCTCCTTGGCATTGTCAAGCCAAACATGGTGTATCCACAGGGACAGCGGAAAGGTGACTGCGATGGCCTTGAGTGCAGTGGTGATTGCTGCCAATGATTTGTTGGGTAAGGGCCAGACAAAATGCATGCAGGAGTAGGAGTCAGTGGCAGTGAGAAGGTAGACATGCCCTCCCGCCAAGCGACAGCGCATTGGGCTGACAAGGTCGAGCAAAATGAGATTGCCAGGATAGCACCCTCTGGCGGCGCTGTTCATGTGTGGGACACGGCTGATCCCACAGGCAGTTTGCTTACTGACAAGGCAGATGTCGCATTGCGGCAGAGATGGCGTGGAGAGAATCTCACCTTTCTCGCACTCGCTGAGTTCAGCTGACTGCTGAACAAATTTACAACAGCGTTCAATGCTGGCATGCCCAAGTTGTTGATGTATAAGCTCCAGCATTAGTGGGCTGCGCATGGTGGAGAGAGCAACACGTGTGGCGCCCTGAGAGGCTGGTGTGAATGCAATGTTGAAGTGGTAGAGGTTGCCTACTCACTGACTGTGGAGGAAGGGTCGCCCCTCATAGGAGAATAAGAAGCCGTCCTGCTGGTCGAAGTCGATGCGGAAGCCAGCGTCCAGGAGTTGTTGTGGAGACACCAGGGTGTGCAATGCAGCCAGGACATATGCAACGTTGCGCATGATGACACCACTGGGCATGCCATCGATGGTGGTGATGCCGCGCAGAGTACTGTGCCCTACACAGTCAATGTGACCACCATTGGCGCACATGAGCTGCAAAGGAGTCGGCAGTAGAACAAGATTGTGGAGAAGATCCTGACGGTTGGTGGTGTGCTGCGTGGCCCCAGTGTCGGCAATGGTGGGGAGACTAACTGGGGACATCGAGAAGACAGAGTAGATGGAGTGCTGTTTATTGTCATGTGACTTGGGGGAAACCGTGGTCGTGTACACGTCCACCTCGGTGGTGATGGGAAAATTGCTTGGGTGTGTGGAGGTGGTGGCAGCCGTCATGGTGGCGAAGATTGACGCCTGGGAGGCATGCAGAGGCAGTGCAGCAGCGGCGGCTATGGCGGCAGTGGTCATGGCAGCCAGAGCGGTGTCACGACCAGTTGGCGGTGAGTGACGGCAAGCGACCTTGCGGCACTCCTCAAGGGAGTGGCCAGTGGACCTGTGGTGAGGACACCACTTACCACCGTGTTGACCCTGTTGTCACAGTGGTGTATTGAGCAGGGCTGGTCCAACATACACATGCAGGTGCATTGGGTGCGGGTGGGAACCTGGCACGTGCTGCGTCTGATATGCCCGGTGTGGCCCATCTGCATGGCGCGGGTGCTGGCTACTATGCCCGGCGTAGAGGATGGTGTCCATGTTGGGGACGGCTAGGAGCGACGCCTCAACGTGGTCAAGAGCCTGAAGAACAGCCTCCATAGGTGCGTTGTCCACAAGCGCGTTCAACTGGGCATCAAAGTTGGGGCTGATGCTGCACAGCACTGTGGCCAGGATGACAAGGCGACTGTGCTCTGAGATCTTGTGACCACTGGTGTTGACTGCAAGGACACTGACTAGCGCTTGAATGCAGGCCCAGACTGAGCGTACCATGTCGCCAGGCTTGAGGAGATAGGTTTCGGGTTTTCCAAGATCGCGTCGAGCGGCCTGGAGGGCGACATTGTTGTTCCCATAGCGGTTGTTGATGGCGGTCCAGAGGGCGAGCGGACAGCCATCACTCATACTGGAGATGTCCTCCAGTAGCTTGGGGGCTATGGTGCTGCATATGAAGATGAATGTCTTCCTGTGACCCTTGCAAATCTTCCAAGCAGACTTGAGGCTATCGGCATCAGAAAATGGGGAGACATACTTGCTGGCCTTCTTCACTGAAGAGCTTGAGGCAGCCAACTTAGACTTCTCCCTGGAGACTGAGTCTGATGTGAGAGTGACGTTGTCGTTGATACCCAGGGAGCTGAACAGCTCTGAAGTGCTTGCAGTGTCATAGAGATTGACAGCCTGGATGACCGCTGTGTAGTTGTTGGTGATGTATTTGGTGTGCCCTTGTTCATGGAGAGCAAGGCGCATGGTGCGACTCCACTTGGTGAACCAGGATTGGTCGTGGAGGGGAACGATTCGTAAGGTGATGGTGTTCAAGTTCATGGTTGTGTGCTAGAGGTAATGTGGGCCCATAACCTGTTGGAAGGTCGAGAGAGAGAGAGAGAAAGAAGGCTGAGAAGCTGAGAGACGTGGTCGAGGTAGAGGAGAGAAGAAGATAATGTATTTAGGAGTTTTAACGAGTATAAATACAAGGAGAATAAGAAAAGGAATAGGAATACTCAAGATTATAGGTATTCCAACACTACAGCGTCCCACAGATTGAAAAACAATGACCATGCTTATGGAACGCCGCAAGGCCCTGTCTAAAACAATTAAAGGAGCCAAAATGAAATGGCAGCAACGCACGCAGGTTTGTGCATAACCACAGGGACTTCTGGAGACTCCTGACTCAGGCAGCCCTCAAAGCCCTACCTGATTAGCACATAGAAATACTAGTCCACATATTCAACAGGTGCCTAAGGGGAGAACATATACCTGACAGCTGGAAGGAGGCAGCCATCACCCTCAGGAGACAAGGCACACCCTGGCAACTAAAGACCCATCACACTCCTACAAGTCCAGTACAACTCCACACAAGCATCCTCAAACAGACTGTACAAAGCCTTCAACAAAACAGTACTCAGCAAGCTCAAGAGCGGTTTTAGACCAGGCCACTCCAGCCAAAACTGTATTAGAGCACTCACAGACGCCATAGAGGACAGCCACCAACACAAAAAAGAGATACACTGACATAGACCTCAGTAAAGCCTATGACAGCGTTTCACATAATGCCCTACTCAAAGTACTGGCACTGCACAGAGTCAATGCCAGCTTCATCAAAGCAATCAAAAATATATACCTCAACAGCACTGTACAACTGAAGATTAACAACACGTTCACAAAAAAATACTCTAAACACCATTGCCAGCCAATTCAGATTGGCCCTACTGGCAACTGTGATGATATAGTGCTCCTAGGGCGTAACAAGGCAGACATAGACAGCACCTTTGAGAAACTCACACTATACTACGACCACCACAACCTCCAGATTAACACCAGCAAGTCAGGCTACACCACAAACGCCCCAGACCAGTCACACAACCTTAAATACCACAACAGCCATTTTAAGCAAAATTGGACCAGACAAACACTACAAGTACTTGCAGAGCCGAGCCAGATGGACCACAGGCTGAAACCTGGTGCCTCAACAAGAGAGTCTACAGCACACAGGAATGTCACCTGTGCAACTATACTGATCCAGGAGTCTCCCATACCAGGACACAAGGATGTGCACCATATCTATATGGAATGCCAGGCAACACAACACCTACAAAATGCCCACTATCAGGAAATTGTTAAACACATCCTTGCAACATCTGAGGACAAATCCAACCCAACGACATCACCCTATGGTTGAGGGGCCAATAGAAACACTGGACCCCACTGACCCACGATTGGCGCTCAAGCCATGTGCATGTGGGGTGTCCCCAAGACAGCAGTCAACAACTGCATTAGGGAAGTGCTCCACGCAGTATGTCAATACACTTGGAAAATGTGGCAAGTACACAGAGAAGCACAATAATGGTCAGAAAAGCAGCCCAACAATACCCACAAAGGCATAACTTAAAAACCAGGAATTTACCAGGACGCAGGGAGGGGGCCAATCGCCCTAGACCCCAAGTGGGGCTCCTCCCTGTCCAGACCAAAAAAAGTGTCTCCACGCAAAAATTCGTTAAGCAAGCAACCAAAAATGGTTTATCTTATTCAGTTTGAGGAAGCAACCCCCTCAAGGAATACAAATAAAGCACTGGCTCGTGTGGCTTCACTTGTTGACACAAACACGTTTTTGCATCCAAAAATTATTCTCAAAATCATTTTGACCACTTTTCTTGCTTGAACAAAAATGCAAAATCTCAGTGGAAGTTTGGCATGACACGTCATCTTTGCTGATGTCAGGCCAACGTGTCAGTGGGATTTCTTTCCCAACAAGTGGCCTTAACACTTGGTAGAGCCGCTGCTCCTGCTTGAATGTTGGTCATTCAAGACCTGGCTGGACCCTTATATCCAAAGTGTGAAGGGCACTCCTAAGCTTGGATGTGCTCCTACCATTTCCATGAGTCATGTCCCACTGATGGCCCTATCCCTGGTTCCTGCTCAGCTTCATCCAACCACTCTCAAGGATACCCTGCATGCCCTCAAAGACCTAAACAACTGTGCTCTGCTCCAGGCTTCTTATGAGCACATGGTATCTTTCTTCAATAATCCTCCTCATGAGCGCCTACTTGTGAATCCATGTCAGTGGGTAAACTAACAACTATGCTGCTTCTCAAGGCCATGTATTCCTGCTGAGCCTCTTGACCCACCTTGTGCCCTGACAGCAAGGCCACCTGTGATCCCACCACTGATAAGCCTGACGCTGGTGCTATAATAGCAGTGTCTGGTAAAAAAGGAAGTGTTTGGCTTGGCTTGGTGAAGTGCACTACAAGAGCATGAATCTTCCTCGGATGATGGGTCTTTCCACCTGATGGTTGGCTTGTTGCCATTACCTGTGGAGCAATGATGTGTGCTGATGTCTCACTTGACCTGAAAAGCAGCTTTTAGACCTGCATGAAAGTTGGCCCAAAAATTCCTAGCACGCAGGGTACTTGCAACAGTTGGCCCATGATGAAATCAAAGGGGACCACGTACACATACACAATCCAAATAAAATAATCTCCTGTTCTGATTTTCTTGCATTCATGATGGCCTATGGTATCTCACTCTATGGATAGAGTGTATGCCCATTTGGTAC
This sequence comes from Acanthamoeba sp. SK_2022b, assembly GCA_027943245.1. Lineage (NCBI taxonomy): Eukaryota > Discosea > Longamoebia > Acanthamoebidae > Acanthamoeba > Acanthamoeba sp. SK_2022b. Next base: position 9,224 of record JANDJZ010000511.1, on the reverse strand, counting down.
TACTATCCTCTTCCTTATTCCAGTGTGTATGTGTACATGATGTAACTTGCTGTACTTCACAACATCATAATCCATTCATTTGTATGGAATCATCCTCCATTGGGTAGATTTTTGGTTATGTATTTGTATGTGATTAAATTTAATGAATTCTCTTCCAGCCGGATGGTCAGCTTGTGCCATTACTTATGGAGCTATGATGAGCAAATCTTCCACCAATATATTAATCCTTTTTGATCTGACCAATTTTGACCTGCAATACCCCTTGTGGCAGAGAGATGCATTGCAAGGAGGATGGGATGAATCACGAAGTTATCTTCACAGTGTAGTGGTGACTGGCACCTTTAGAAATACAAATATCATGATCACCTGTGTTAGGAAGAAGGCAAATGTTTAACACAACAGGCAGACATGGTGTGAATGATGATGTTGTCTGCTGTAGCTTCCTTGAACAGTGGGTTATGGGTAACCACAATGCAAATCACATTCTTTGCAGCAGCTTTGAGGATGCTGGATCACTGCAGCAGGAGGGAGGACAAGCAACAAACATCTCTGTGCTACAGGTTATGGCACAGTCCCACACTCACTGCTTTTGCCTCGTAATGGAAGCAGTCAATACTGGAGGGTGCCATAACTGAATGTCCAGTTAAAAAGGAACGAATGGTCCTTGGCGTCTGCGGCAGCAGTGGAGAAGGCCTCCGATACAGAGATGCACAAAGGTAAGACTGGCGTAATAAGGAATTGGATTACGTGGCAACAGATAAATGAGGATAGCCTCCACAACAAAAAAGACGACCACTGCCCTGCCCCACGATTGACAGGCGCATCCTCGCACTGGCGATGGCAGAACACAACCCCGAAGAGCTGCTGCCCCCTGAGGTGCGTTCCAGACTCCCAGTCTCTTTTTTCTTTTTTTTGGCTCACCTCGCTGGGTGCAACAACAGACATGGGTCCACGTGCTCTCGTTTGTGGACGCCGAGAGCGTGGCCAGAAGCGTGTGCCTCGTTTCGCGGGCCTTCCGTGCATTGGCCGCCGAGCCCCAGCTCTGGCGCCAACTCGTTCTGCGCCATTTTCCCGCCGCCCTCGCCCACACCAACCTGTATGAGGCTGACGAGGCCGACGGATGGCGCAAGACCTTCTTCGCCCGCCGCTGGCTCGACCGCTCCGTACGACCCACTCCATTCCCTTGGCCAATGAAAACTCTCACTTATCACTTTCTAATTGGTGTCCCTCAATGTATCAGAAGCGGCCCCGATTCTGTGTCTTGGGCCACGTTGCCAGCGGCAAATCGACTCTCCTTGGTACATTCCATCAAGGCTAGGTCCTTTCTCTCTCTCTCTTTCTCTCTGTTGGTGTCCACAACCAGGTCTTGTGGCCGCTCTGTCGGGCCTGAACTACAGCTCGTTCATCTGGATCGGCTGGCCGGGCCCTTTGTTTGTGTCACCGTGATGGTGTTAGTGATGTGTGGGCGGCCTTTGGGAGGTCTGCAGGACGCCTCTTGGCGGGATTTGGACAGATCCCCAGAGAGGAGCTGGAGCGTTTGCGAAAGCTGACTGACCTCATTGGCGAGAGGTATCTCCCGTACGCGTGGGCGCTAGACCGCTGCCAGGCCGAACGAGAGCGTGGCATCTGTACACAGAGCACACACACACACACACACACACACACACACACACACACACACACACACACACACACACACACACACACACACACACACACACACACACACACAACACCGCATCACGCCTGCTCCTCTAACTTTCTCTGCCTCTGTTTACACATTTTCCACATTGTGCCCAGCGATCCACGGCCGCACAATGGAGTGTACGCTGGCGAATGGTCGCGAGATCGAAGTCGTGGACCTGCCCGGTCACCGCGATTACCTCAAGAATCTGATCATCGTATGTACAGCCGTGCCAACGGCCAGCCCAGCCCAGCCCAGCCCAGCCCAGCCCAGCCCAAAGCCCAAAGCCCAAAGCCCAAGGTATGTGGTCATGAGCTCACAACAAAATGTGAAATGAAACGTGCAAGGGTGCGGCGATGGCCGATGTGGCCATACTCGTGGTGGCCGCCAGCCTTGGCGAGTTCGAAGCTGGCATCGCGGACGGGTCCGGTTACCACTCCATTGGTGGTACAGCTCCTTGGCCTTCAGTTCTTTTGGGACGGAGGGCACCAGCTCACTGCTCACTCTCGTCTGCTCTGTCTTATGTGCATGTGGCTCTGTGTGTGCATGTGTGCGGGTGTGTGCATGGGTTGGTGGATGGATGGGGTGACATAGGTGCACGTGAACATCTGAGACTGGCGAGGCGAATGTCTCCAAGATCATCGTGGCGATCAACAAGATGGACGACTACAGTGTCAGAGGATCAGAGCACCGCTTCATCGTACTTCCTTACACCCCTCCCTTACTTCATCCTTCAAATTCCAAACTCGTCTCATTGTGATTGGGGGTTGAGGCAAACAGGAAATCAAGGACGAGGTGTTGAAGGTGGCCGCTCATGTGGGGTTCCAGCCCGAGGGTGCTCTACCACCCCACCTTCATCTTGTGTCTTGAGCTGTGCGTTTGTTGCGTGCGCGCGCATGCTCATGTGTGATTTGCGTCTATCGTGGCTGATGATGATTATGATTGGCCTGATGCGCGCTCTGCCGCTGCCACCGCCACCACCACAGAGCTGGTGGTGGTCCCCATTGCGGGGTGGTCCGGCGAGAACGTTGTCTCGGCGCCCGTCCTGTTCAGCTGGTTCGTGAGCTCCTCCACAGCCTCGCCTCCCCCCATCCACGCTATGTGTCGCTCTCCCTCAACGGGGATGACCGGCGTAGCTTGCGCAATCCAAAGCCCATTTGACGGCCTCACCCCAGGTACAAGGGTCCCTCGCTGCCCGAAGTCATGGAGCAGATGGCCGACGCCATCGTGAGCGGCTCGCGGGCCAGCGAGGAGCTGGCCAAGCGACCGATATATGGGCCCGTTCGCGTGTCGGTGGTGCGCCAAGTGCGGCGCGCCGAGAAAGCGCCCGGTGAGGCGGTGGTGGAGGCGCTGGTGCAGTCGGGGACCGTGCACGAGGGCCGAGGGCTCCAGGGCGTGCTTCCCGGCCCAATGGTGGATCGTCGCGCCAGGCGCAGTGCTGGTGCTGGTGCTGGGGAAGGTGGTGAAAAGAACAATGCCGGCGCCTCAACACCCGAGGTGAGGGCCAGCTTTACGGTGGTGCGCATCGAGCGTTTCGGCCAACCAGTGTACCTCCTGCTGCGCCACGTGCTGTGTTGTAGATTTTTTCAGAGATTTACCCACCCACAATGGGGAACACGATGTTTGCATGCGTGGAATGGGTGAACACAGGCGGCAGGCAGCTGCAGGCGAGCTCGTCGGACTGCGACTGAAGCTGGAGTCGCTCCTTCCTGACACCGTACCATCCACAGCAATCATGGCCAGAGCTCCGCCGTACTTCACCCCAGCCCCGCTTCCAAGATGAGCCTTTCCGACACCACCGCCTATGTTGACCAACTTGTGCGCTCGTGCGTGCGTGCGTGCGTGCGTGCGTGCTTGCGTGCGTGCGCATGTGCGTGTATGTGGGCGGTGGCAGGAAGGTGATGAAGCGCCTGGTGCGTGGTGTAGTGCTGATGTCAGATAAGACTACCTCCACAGGCGACAATGCACAAACCGCAAGCGTCAAGACATTTACTGTCCGCCTCGCCCACACCGCCAACTTCACTCTGCGTCAGGGATTCACTCCATCCTGCATCATCCATTCGGCGTCAGTTCCGTGTCGGTATGCGCGTTCTCACTCCCCCCCAATGCTAGGGACCACTCACACGCACCCACGCACACAGGGTGGAAAAGGTGATCAAGTGCTGGGATGAAGAAGGAAATGAGGTCGCGGTGCATGACAAGGAAACCAAGATACGCCAGGGCATGAGCAGCCTCGTCGAAGTAAAGCCTCTTGTATGTAGCCAGCCCAGGGAACACTTGCGTTGTTGGGTCGAGCTTAAAAAGGGACACTGATGGCAAGAGCACGATGATGTGGTGGTGCAGGGCCATGTGTTCGTGGAGCCATACACGCGCAACGTAGCACTGGGCACAGTGGTGGTTACCAACAGAGACGTGGTGGCCACCGGTAGCATTGAGGCGGTGTTGTGCGGTTAATTAGCCGTTAGGAAGTTCGTGTTGGTGCTTACGCTACTTGATTTCGGACCTCTGCTTTTGACCGGTGGCGTACAACACGCCTGGCGTAAGGCCAATTCGAATCACGTGCAGCTCAGACCGTAGGAAGGAGTTTCGTCCTGAGCAAAGGCTGAGAGCTTTAGAGTTGCCAAAGGTGGATGTGTCCGGTAGTGGACTGACAGTCAAAACCGCCTCATACAACGTTTGAAGGGAATACGTCAGCCGTCCTAGCTCAGTCGGTAGAGCGCAAGACTCTTAATCTTGTGGTCGTGGGTTCGAGCCCCACGGTCGGCTATCTGTTTTGCCTGATGGCAGATTAGTTTACCGCTGATTGTCTAGATTTGCCATAGAAGATGCATCACGCTGGCCGCAGGTACTTGCTCCTGACGCCGGCGCCCAACTGCCAGCCAGCTTCGTCGCTCGAGTGCTCTCCTACAGATGCCTCGCCACTGCACTCCCAGCTGCGCATTGATTTCCCCCAGGTGCCCCTGCACATACGCCCCGTCATCGGGCTGAGGTGCGTGGCTGCCCACACACCGATAAGCCTTTTGTACGCTTCTTATGTATTAGCTCTCAGGGAAGCGTTCTACCCGCTGGTGGTGCGCGGTGACAAGACGACTACCATCCGCTACTTCCCAGGCCACATCCACTGCCCGTCGGCCCCTGTGCTGCCTCTGCAGCTCAACCCGTCCCAAGGTGCATCTACCATGACACGACGAGTGGAAGCGCCTCAACATACAACGCTCACATGTGCATGCCACTACACATACATACACGCATGCACGCTTTGCCTCTTCTCTCGCCAGAGTTTGTGGGGTCTCTGCGCGTCAAGGCGCTCGAAGTGAAGCCCTACGCGGCCATCACCGAGGAGGACGCCCGTAGGGACGGGTTCAGCGGCAGCCAAGAGCTGGCGGCCGTCCTCAGGGACATCTACGGCGACGTCCAGCCTCACGAGCTCGTCTCCATCTACGAGTTCGAGCACGTGCCCCTGACCGCCACCGCGACGGCCACTGCGCAGGTGAGAACCGCGAAGGACGAGAGCGGCGCGACCACCGCGCTGGTCAAGGGCCTGCTCCCGCTCAAGGACCTCTGCGTCAATGCGGTCATGGGCGACATGATGGCGCAGCTCCGCCTGGGCTCGTCCCAGTCGCTCGGCGCGACGCTGCCACAGCCCATCGCCGAGTCCCTGCTGGCGACGGCCATCAGCCGCAAGGTCCTGAGCGACGACAACGTGGGCCTCTTCCTGGACCCCGACACGCGGCAGCTGTCCCTGGCCGGCGGGGAGAACCTCACCAGCGCGACCCTGCGGCGAATTGTGGCGACGCCCTGCCTCCACCTCACCCACCTCTCCCTCTCGCGATGCGCCAACATGTCGGCCACTGACCTCATCGAATTCTTCACCGCGCTCTCTGGTACTGCAATCTCTTCAATCCTCGTCGCATCGCATCGCATCTCGTCCTTGTGTTGCGCGTGTTGCATGTGTTGCACTGAGTGGCCGACCGCTCACTGTGTGCACAGCCAAAGTGGGGGAGGGGGAGGGACTGCCGCTGTTGAGCTTGGACCTCACGCGCTGTCCGCGAGTCAACGACCAAGTGGTCGCCACCGTGGCCAAGTGTTGCCCCCGCTTGCGGTACAACCCCTGTCTTATTGTTGTTTGTGCGTGCGTGCAGTGTGTGTGCGTGCGTGTGTGTGTGTGTGTGTGTGTGTGTGTGTGTGTGTGTGTGTGTGTGTGTGTGTGCATGTGGTCTCTGACCAACGCCAACAGGAAGATCGATCTCACCCGCTCGACCAATGTGAGCGACGCGGGCGTCATCTCCCTGGTCCAGGCGTGCAAGGACCTGCAAGAGCTGCACCTGTTCGGCTGCCCCCAGGTATACAACGACACACACACACACACACACACACACACACACACACACACACACACACACACAGCTGACGTGAGGGAGTGGCCGACAAGATCACGAACGCGTCGATCTTTGGCACGCTGCCGGATCACTGCGCGTCGCTGCGGGCTCTGTCCCTGTCGCGCTGCCGCATCACGGAGAAGGAGGTCCAGAGCTCGGGCGGCCTGGCCCACCTCCTGTCGCGGACGCCGCACCTCGAGGAGCTCGGCCTCGGCCGCTGCAAGGGCATCGCCGACTCGTCCCTGGCCACCATCGGTACAACTTGTGGGCTCGGCCAGCGCTCATCAACCTGGGAAAGTCGACTGACCACCGTGTCGCTGTGTGTGTGTGTGTGTGTGTGTGTGTGTGTGTGTGTGTGTGTGTGTGTGTGTGTGTGTGTCGCTAGCCACGGCGCCGTGCGCGTCGACGTTGCAGTTCCTCGACCTGACATGCAGCAAGGCGTCGGATCACACGTTACGCACCATCGGCGCGAAGTATGGCTTCTTCATCGCCGCATGTTGGTATTGGGTGGCGCCAACGCTGCTCACGCTTTGCGTGACTCGCTTGTTGTGTGTGTGTGTGTGTGTGTGTGTGTGTGTGTGTGTGTGTGTGTGTGTGTGTGTGTGTGTGTGATATGAACTGATCTCAGTTGCCGGAGACTGCGAACACTGTATCTGTCCAACTGTCCGGTGGTGACCAACGAAACAGTCCAGACCTTTGCGCGCAGGTACGCCTCACGCCTCACGCCAACAAACTTGGGCAAGTAATATTCATGAATGATCGTTTGGGGGGGGGGCACGCAGCTGTCGCGAGATGCGCGCGCTGTACCTGTCGGGCTGCAGCCTGGTCACGGACATCGGCGTGCTCGACATCGCCTACAACTGCAAGGAACTCAACGTGCGTCGCCCCCCCCCCCCGTGCTGCTAGCTTGATTCGCCTACTCTAATGGGGCATCGTTGGGGGGGGCGCCTCCTCTTTCCCCTCCCCCCGTGCGCAGGTGTTAAACCTGTCCGGGTGCACGCTTGTCACGAACCTGTCCGTGTGCGAGGTGGCGCGCCAGTGCTCGTCGCTCAACACGCTCTACATGGCCAACTGCGAGCTGGTCACGGGCAAGGTCATCCACGCCCTGCAAGAGTGCGTCCTGACTTCTTATTTTCTTTTGTTTCTTTTATTTATTCCATGCATTTATAAAATATTATATTTTGATAGCGTCAGAGTTTCTCTCTTTTTCTAAAAGATAGAAATTTTTATCCATTTATATATTCATTCTTATTTAAAATGATGACGTCAGGCATTGTCGGGAGATGAAGCTGTTGGAGCTGTCGGGCTGCCATCAGTTGATCGCCACCTTTGGCCAGGAGAGCTTGTCGGCCATGCAAAGCCTTGAAGCCCTGGTTCGCGGAGAGAGCCCCCAAGCCCGCCCCTCTCCCGAGCCCCTGGCTCTCTCTCTCTCTCACACACACACACCACACACACACACACACACACACACACACACACACACACACACACACACACACACACACACGCTCGCACACGCACACGCATCGTAGGATCTCTCACGCTCGACGCAGCTGAGGGACAGCAATCTGGGCCACATCGCGCGTCTCTCCTGCCTCATCTACCTGTCCTTTTCGGACACCAACCTCGGCGACGAGGGAGTGATGCAGCTCGCCAGCGGTATCATCTCCCTCTCTTTGCGTGTGCGTGTGATGCGTGGTGTTGAACCGCCTGTGGTGTCTGTGTGGTGGCGGGTGGTGGTGGTGGGTGGCAGGATTCTTGCCTCGGCTCGAGTGGCTCATCCTGTCCAACTGCCAGCAAGTCACCAGCATGCGCTGCCTGCACCACCTCCTCGACAACCTCCCCGTGCTCACCAAACTCTTCCTATCTGGTAAGCAGCAAATCAAAAATTTATTTCTATTTTATTTTATTATTTTTTAATTGAAAAATCCAAATTAAATAAACATTAATATCTACTGGCTTGTTCGGTCAAGGTTGCACCAACCTGGGCTTGACCGATACGACCGAGGGGCCTGAGATTCGAACCGGCGTGCTGCCCACCATGCAGTACCTCTTCGTGTCCAGCTGCCCACAGTTCTCCGACGAGATGGCCGTCAGCCTGGTCCGACGGTATACCTGTCCACACACATGCACACCACACGCGCAAGTCACCAACGCTCATCTCTCTCTCTCTCTCTCTCTCTCTCGTGTGTGTGTGTTGATGGGCAACGGCCAAGGATGCCCAACCTGTCTTCGGTGGTGTTTGCCCAGTCGACCATGATCAATGACGCCACGCTGCACTGCCTGGCCCGAACCTGCAACGACATTCGCAGCCTCGACCTGTCCATGTGCCAGATGGGCGGCGAAGCTCTGCTCGAGGTCCACTCACTCTCCCTCCCACACCAGCGCTCCCCCTCTCCCCTCTCTCACCGACGTCGCAGGTGTTGGCCAGCTGTGGTAAGAACCTGATCGAACTCAAGCTGTCGCACTGCAAGCAGCTGTCGACCGCCGCCTTCGCGCAGGCCCTCCGCATTCTCCCACACCTCGAGAGCCTGGCCGTGTCGGGCTGCCCCCACTTTGACGCGCCCATGCTACGGTACGCCCCTTCTGCCGCCCCGATGATTTAGAGAGGGGGGGCTTCGCAGAGGGGGGGCGCAGCGTGGGACCGACGTCCGTGTGATTGTGTTGGACGGGGGGCGGGGGACAGGCAAGCGCCAGAGTTGTGCCCGTCGCTGTCCAAGATCATGACGGGGAAGGAGGGCATCAGCAGCCGAACGAAAAGCGAGGTGAAGGCACAGCATCCCGGTTTGGAGATCATGTGATGTGACCCAAGCACTCAAAAAACTGTTTTTCATGGCCTTAACTGTTATGATTTATTTATTTGTTTAATATATTTTCATATAAATATTTGCCGAGTGCACGTCGACGAGGTGAGCGCGCGTTGGCCGCGCTAGTGCGTGTGCTTCCTCGGCTTGTTGGTCACGGCCTGGCCGCGCGTGAGCCGGCCGCGCTGCTTGATCCAAATCTGGATCGCGATACCCGCGAAGCAGAGGGCGCCGCCGACGACGTGGTTGACGGTCGCCACCTTGGAGAAGATGAAGAAAGAAAAGACTATCGACATGAACTTGCGGAAGCACGTCACCTGCAAACATGACCACACACACACACACACACACACACAC
>JANDJZ010000510.1:0-40918 GCA_027943245.1 Acanthamoeba sp. SK_2022b | reverse complement strand
CTCAACCTTGGCGACCGAACGCAATCGGGCGTGGAACGAGAAGTACGAAGAGCTCAGTAAGTGGCGCCAAGAGCATGGCAACATCAGCGTCCCCATCTCTGGTGCGCCACATGTCCCGCGTGTGCGCGCGTGTGTGGAGCTTCCAGAGGGTTAGGTGGCTGACCTTGTGTGTGTGTTGTGTGTTGTGTGTTGTGTGTTGTGTGTTGTGTGTTGTGTGTGTGTGTGTGTGTGTGTGTGTGTGTGTGTGTGTGTGTGTGTGTGTGGCACACGGCAAACACAGCCAACATGGCGTTGTCGCGATGGATCTACGTGCAGCGCTACGCCAAGAAGAACGGCAAGATGAGCCGCGAGCGCGAGCAGAAGCTGAGCGATCTGGGCTTCGTGTGGATCACGGACCGATCCGACGTCTCGCCTGGCGAAGGCAGTGCCAAGAGGACACACGCCAGGAGGAAGAAGAACGCCGTGGCCGCCGCCGCGAACGGTGCCGGCGACGACTAACCATTACTGATCAATCCCCACAAACACAAGTTCTCGCAATAATGTATGACTGGATTACTAGCACACCGCCCATCACGGCACCTTCTTGCCCGCGGCCATGAGGCAAGCTCGTCGTCTGTGTCCACCCTAGTGAACTGTCTGCGCCAACCGTTGACGGCCAAACTACAACCCCTTTTTAAGTCCGGCACGGAAGTTGCTGTACCCACACTTGGCCGCAGCAACGCAGTCCCGCCGTAATAGGAGTTACGAAAGAGCTCTTCTCTTCGTGAAGGGGACAGACATGTCGGACGAGGCCTATGGCGAATGGGGTCGGGTACCCTTCCCCACCCTGCGTCTCTTGTGATCCCCCCCCCCCCAAAGTGCGAGCGTTCTCTCAGCGTGCTGCCGTCATTTAACTCCGCAGCGCTTGTTGGACCCCGGCTTCGAGCTGGTGAAGGCCATCCACAAGCACACCCTCAACGAGCGCACTACAGAGGTCCCCCTCCTTCCCCGGCACGCAACGTGCCCCACACCTGCGCGCTCACCTCCCGTGGGTCCATTTTTTTGGTTGGGTGCCGGCGTGTATTGCTTTCGGAGGACAGACTCTAGCCAAGCTCCTGCTGAGGTTCTACAAGGCCCATGGCATGGAGAGGGTGCTCCTCCAGCAGGTCGTCGTTGATGAGGTGGCCAAGGCCAGCAATCCCGACACAATATTCAGGTACTCTTGAGCTCGTTGCTAGATACACTACGTATCCTCACGTGTTGTTGTACGCAGGGAAGAGTCGCTGTTGATGCGGCTATTGTCGTTGAACGCCTTCACCGGCCGAGGTACGCTCTCCTCTGCTAGGTCTACTAGTTCAGCAAGCATGCAAGCTGAAGAAGTCTCACGGCATTTTTTCTTTTCTTTTGCCCAACTTGCAGGGATCGAGTTTCTCGAGAGGACAGTGTTGGTCCTCATTCGAGACGTTCAAGAGACCAACCTCAGCCTGGAGGTTGCCCGCTTCTTCTTCTTCTTTCGCGTCACGATTACCCGTAGCAGCTGACGTTTGGCGTGCGACAGACGGACCCGCGCAAGGTGGCCCCGGGAGAGGATGCGGAGACGAATTGCAGAGCGCTGGTCGAGAAGACGGAATCGTTCCTATCGCTGCTCTTTGCATCCATCGGCCTTTTACCCCCGTACTCATCCCTGACGCCTTTCCGCTCGCATTATCAAGGCTCACCTCACGCGCAGGCTGCTGCGTTGGGGGTTCTCCATCCTTCGTCACGAGATCGAACAACGCTTTCCAGAAATGAGGTAGGCGTGTGTGCGTGCCTTTTGTCATGGACTTGCATTGAAATCAGTTTGTGTCCTCCGTGCAGGGAGAACATCGTGGGGAGTATCCTGTTTCTTCGGTTCATATGTCCCGCTATTGTGTGCCCCCACCGTTTCCACCTTCTCCCTGGTGAGTGTCGCTACAAATGGAGCAATGGCTCCCCGTATCCATCTGGTGGAGCATCATGTTGCTAAATCATCTTTCCCTAATCCAACAGAGGCGCCAACCGGCCAAGCAATGCGGACACTCATATTGATATCCAAATTGCTGACAACATTGGTACGCACGACGTGCAGCGGTGTTCATGGCTCTGGATGCTGATAGAAGGTGTGCGGAACGCAGGCGAATGGTACAGTGGCTGTCGGGGATTCGGCAGCGCTGGCCCAGTTCGTGGAGACCAACTCTCTCGTGATCGAGCGGATCACGCTGGCCATCATCAATCAGCGTACGCTTAACCACCGTGCCGCCCACACTGCCTGCATCGCATCTGAACCCTTTGCTCTCGCAGAAGACGCAGATGCCGAAGCAGCCTCAGAGCGATCTGGCGAGATCGAACCGCCCGTGCACCATTTGGAGGCGGGGACCAGCGCACCCAATTCGCCCCGCGGGACTGATCAGTCCGACCAACAGAATGCACTGCAGGAGTTGCTCGACTACCTCGCCCAGGTGTGTGAGTGTGCTCCGTGTATGCGCGTCAAGTCGAGTCATGCCTCGATCACGTTCACTCATTTTGCTCTCTCCCAATCCGGCGCTCGTGCAGTGCTTGGTCGATGACCAGAACTATGGCTTCCTCCCGGACGACCTCACATTGGTTGCGCGCGTACGTGAGGGATTTAGTGGCGAGGGGAGAGCCGTCTGCATCGTTTGCACGGCAACAGTTTGTGATTTGCGCTCAACGCCGTGCTGTGAGGAAACGCGCAGAGTTGCTCGGATCAAGTGAGGCGCATGGACATTGCCGCGGGAAGCCCCGAGTGGAAGCTCCTCAATAAGAAGAAGGGCGTCTCCACTTTCATCAGGAAAAAGTCGCAGGTTGGCTTCTTCGACCGAGTCTCCCTCCCCTCAACAAGGCAGGAGCGCGTTCGTTGACAATATCTGTTGCGAGCAGGGCAAGAAGGTGCTGTGCATCAAGGCACAGGGCTCGGTGCCGACAGATATGAGCACGCTGCACGCGTTCCTGCTCGACGAGGCCTCGGGCGCCGCGGCTGGCGAGGAGGCCGGCGCGCCCGACCTCTCCGGCAAGAAGCTTCGTCGCACCCTCTCGGGCAGCATCGGCCACTCCGTGCTCCGGTACTCTCCGTCCCTCTTCTCCGTTTCTCTGTCGAGTGGGCTTCAGCCAACGCCGTGTGTGTGTGTGTGTGTGTGTGTGTGTGTGTGTGTGTGTGTGTGTGTGTGTGTGTGTGTGTGTGTGTGTGTGTGTGAATAGGCGTACGTTTCTGGGCAGCAATAGCGTGCAGGGGACGGCGAGCGGCGAGGGTGACTCGGGCGAGCGACGCCGCCGACGCAGTCGCACGCACAGCGACAAGGGCGTGGAACAGGAGGTCGCCCACCACAACAACGAGCGAATCATCGCCAGCAGTCGGTTCGAGCTGCAGCTCAGCGACCACGCGCCCCGATTCGAGCCGGGCGGCGGCACGACCATCAAGATGGCCGCCAACCAGGCCGACATGTCGACACAACTCTCTAGCTCGGGCTCCACGCCGATCTCGGTTGGCCTGAGGCCCAAGAGGAGCAGCGCCCATGGGGCGTTCCCCGTCGTCGCCTCCCTCTCGTCGTCGCCTGTGGCGTGGAACGACAGGTCTCAGGTGTCGCCCGGCGCCGACGGCGTGTTCGCGGGCGCGGACGGGAGCGGCAGCCGCGCGGGCGGTCAGCGCAAGAGCCTCGCCCTCTCGACGGAGGGCGTCAAGCGTAAGAGCCTGCGCGGCATCAGGAGCGTGCAGTCGGAGGAGCTGTCGTCCTCGGCCTCTGTCCGGACGGTGGCCCGACACGACGCCGACAACGACGCCGAGCCCGACAACGGAAACAGCCAGGAAAAGCCGGTGCGCCGGCAAGACGATGAGCTCTTCTTAAACGCCAGCCTCTCGCCCCGATGCTCGCCCACCGGTAGCGCATACCCCGCGAGTGGCCTCGAACAAGCAGCACTCCAAGCGTTTCTTATGTTTTGTTTGGCAGGGCGCAGAAAGTCGTTCAAGACGTTGTTAGAGATGAAGCCGCAGGACCTACAACAGCCAGATAACGAAGACCAGCAGGCCCTCTCCCCGCGCTCCTCGCCTCTACGTACGCTCCGCTTCCCTTCCCCAGTCTTACTTTACAATGCGATTGGCCGTGGCCACAGAATCTAAATATATGGCTAACCTGCGCAGTGGGGAGGCGGCGATCGAATCGGACCGTGGCCAGCGACCTGAAACCCGACAAGGCATCGCTGCACGCCGCGCGGTTCCGTCGGTTCCCGCTCGTCCTACGGGAGATCCAACCCTGTCGCGGGGACTACCTTGCCACGTGGGACTTCCCCCAGCCTCTCAAGCCCAGGTGTGGCCTCCCTCGGGTCTCTTCCTTCTGGACTTAAGGGCTAAGTCTGGTTCATTCGTTTTCGTGTGTTGCGATGGCGCGCAGGGATTTCTGCGTGACTCGTTACTGCGCGGTGAAGGAAGGTGGCCGTGCCTACGGTTGCTACTTCTCGTCGTACCGGAAGGACTGCCCGCCCACAGACACGCACACACGGGGCATTCTCCACGGTTCGCTTTCGTTCTTTTTTCGCTGTCCCCTCGCTTTCGTTCTTCTTTCTTTGGCTTCGTCCAGGCTGACCCTCTCGGCAGTGTCGGGCCACATCATCGAAAAGTCAGAACCGGGCGGCCCAGGTCAGGAGCCTCTGGCGGAATCAGACTCGTCATGCCTGCTCACACTCCTCATCCAAGTGGACCCTCGTGGGGAGGGTGCGCCCGCCCAATCAAAACTTGCCAAACGCGTACTGTGTGAGAATTAATATTTTTTTATTGTTGTTTTTTTTTTCGATCGAAAAAAAACAGAGGAGACGGATAGCAGCGGCCTATCGGAGAAGCTGGCCAAGGAATGCGGACGCGTGTTGAGGAACGTCACCAAATACTTTGAACTCCTCCGGAACCGAAAGCAGACCACCACCTCCGTACGCATTGTCCCCTTACGACAGGCCCTCCAATCACACAGCGCCAACTCGCCTTCCTAAATGTCATGACATATTCCTAGACGTGGGAGAGGCCCGTGCTGCCGTGGAACCGTGCCCGTCCGCAGTCGCCCGTCAACAGCCTCCTCAGTGCCCTCCCGCTGTCCAACAAGAGAACCACTCTGCCGCCCCGCACGCAGGCCACGGACCAGGCCGTCCCTACACAAGGTAGCCCAACTCACTCCGAGCCGTCGTTTCCCGGAGCCAACGCCCGGTTTCCTCCTGACCGTGCGTTGGTGATCGCAGATAGGGAGCATCTGACAGTGGAGCAGCTCAGTTCCACGCCCCCCGAGGCTCCAGCCGCCTCGTACGATGTCCTTCGCTCCCTTGGCCACTGCATTGGCTCCCGTTGATGACGCGGTGGCATGTGCACGCAGGGGCAGCTGGCACAAGGGTAGCAAGCGCTCGCGCATCCTGCGCAGGGCCGGTTGGCTGAGGGCCGGGTACCCGACCGAGCCCTCTTTTGATTGGACGAGTGCGTGTGGACTGACCCACATCACTCCCCCGCACCAACCAGCCGGCGGTCCTCGCCCAGCGATTCGGATCGGGATGCGAGCGCTTCAGGTTGGCCTTAGTTGAATGTCAATGTGATTGTGATCACTTCTGTCCTTGATCTCACTTGACGCACGCGCACAACAGATCACGACGCCGCCCTCGACATGGAGTTGCCCGCGGAGACGGACGAGAGCGGAAGTGAGGACCAGGACGAGGCCGGTGTGGAGCCCAGCAAACAACAACAACAAAAGAAGGCCGGTAAGAGCGGCAGTGAACGGGCACCGGCCTCGTCACGTCGGCGAGGGGCCACGACGTCATCGCACGCAAAAGACAACGCCAGCGTACGCCATCTCCCACAGGAGCTGTGCCCAACCGTGTTTCTTTGTTGTGCTCGTTCTCACGTTTGTTGTGTTTCCTAACGTGCACAGGAAGGAGGCCAGCACCCCTTCCGCAGCGTGTCGTTTGACGAAAAGAGAAACAACAACATCGAAAAGGAGGACAAGCCAAAGAAGAAAGACAAGAAGGACAAGAAACACAAAAAGGATTGCTGACGCACGTACATACTTAGGCTCGACATAAAAAGACATATTATTTTGCTAAAAAATGTATTCTGTAAGTGGAAAAAAACAAAGTAATAGAATGTAGATGTAAAAGAACACAGCTCGCAGCCGTGTGCGGGCAAGGCGGCGAGGGAGAGCTTAGAGGCCCATGGCCTTCCTGCGCTCCTCGCGCTTGCGGCGGCGCTCCTCGCGCTCACGATCGGCTTCGGACTCGCCGGCGCGCTCGAGCTCCTCCGCGCGCTTCCTGCGCTCCTCGCGCCTACGGCGGAGCTCCTCCTCCTCGGCCCGCTCCTCCTCCTCGATCTTGCGCAGGCGCTCCTGGCGCAGCTTCTCGCGCCTCCTGAGCTCCTCCTCGAACGCGGCGTCGTCGTCGTCCAACGCCGCCAGACGAGCGGTCCTGTCCTGGGATCTCGACGGCGACGAGGCCGCCGCGGCGGAGGGCGGCGGCGAAGCGGCGCGCGTGGAGCGCGACGGGGCGTCGACTCCGGCGTCGCGCCGGCGGGCGCGGCGGGCCTCCTCCTCGGCCTCCTCGCGCTTGCGGCGCATCTCGGCCTCGAGCTCGGCCTGCTTCTCCTTCTTCTTGCGCTCCTCCTCCTCGCGCCTCTTCTTGGCTTCCTCGGCGCGCCTCTGCTGCGTGCGCGCCTGCGACTCGCGAGCTGTGGCGGTGTGGACGGGTGAGGCAACGGCGGCGGGCGAGTTGCTGAGCAGGGGAGAGGGGGGGGGCAAGCAGACGTACAGGCGTCGGTGGCCACGCCGGCGATGCTCGAGGTGTCGAAGAAGTCGTCAAAGTCGGACATGGGGGCCACGCGAGCGGCCTGGAGCGTGGCGTGGACGGCTTCGGCCTGGGTCTTGGCCGCGGCCCTCTGCTTGATCAGCTCGGCCTTCTTCTTCTTGGCGTCGTCGCGCTGCCTGGCCTTCTCGTCCCTGGCGGCCACGCGCGCGTCAGCAACGGGGGGGGGAAGAACGAAAAATAAAGCGAAAGCGAAAAAGAACGAAAGCGAAAGCGGAGGCGAGTACTTCCACTTGGCGGTCTCCTCCTCCTTGATGGCGCGGAGCTCGGCGCGCTTCTGGCGCTCCTTCTCCTCGAGCTCGCGGGCCTCGGCGTCGAGGCGCTGCTGCTCCTCCCACTTGCGGCGCTCCTCCTCCTCCTTCTTCTTGGCCAGCTCGGCCAGGCGGCGCTCGTTGTACTCGCGGTCGTGCTCCTCCTTGAGGCGCTGGGCCTCCTGCTCCTCGCGGTAGAGCCGCACCTTCTCGCGCTCGGCCGCCTCGCGCCTGCGGGTGATGTCCTCGCGCCGGCGCTCGGCCCGGGCCTGGCGCTCGGCCTCGTAGCGCTTCTGCTCCTCCTGCTCCTGGCGCCAGCGCTCGACCTTCTCGCGCTCCTTGGCCTCGCGCCACTGGGCGATCTCGGCGTCGCGGCGGACCTTGCGGTCGGCCATCTCGCGCTCGAAGCGGAGGCGCTCGTCGCGCTCGCGGCGGTAGAGCTCCTCCTTGGCGCGCTCCTGCTGCTCGCGGAGCTCGTCGAGGAAGGCGCGGCGGCGCTCGCGGCGGACCTTCTCCTCCTCCTCGGCGCGCTTGATCTCCTCCATGCGCGCCATGCGCTCGTCCTCCTCCTTGCGCTCGCGCTCGCGCTTGAGCTCGGCCAGGCGCCGCTGGTTGGCCTCGCGCCGCTTCTCCTCCTGCCGCTTGAGCTCGGCCTGGTCCAGCCGCCACGCCTCCTCCTTGGCCCGCTCCTCGGCCTCCCGCCTCCGCTCGGCCTCCTCCCTGTGCCGCTCCCGCGCCTCGCGCCGCTCCCGCTCGAACCGCTTCTGCTCCTCCATCTCCCGCTTGAACCGCTCCTCCTTCTCCCGCTCCTCCTCCTCCCGCCTCCGCTGCAGCTCCTCCGCGCGCTTCTGCCTGCGCTCCTCCCGCTCCCGCTCGGCCCGCTTCAGCTCGGCCTGCTCCTCCATCCACTTCTCCACCTTCCTCCGCTCCTCCTCCTCCTTGATCCGCTCCACCTCCTCCCGCCTGCGCGCCCTCCGCTCCTCCCGCTCCCGCTCGTCCCGCTTGATCTCCTCCATCCGCCGCTCCCGCTCCTCCTCCTCCTTCCGCTCCTTCTCCTCCCTCACCTGCCTCAGCCGCTCCAGGTACTTCTCCCTCTTCTCGCCTGCACGCGCGTGTCCCCCGCACGCACACAAGGAATGTGTCGACACATTCCAGCCATAGACTGTGGTAAGAAAACGAGGAATGCGTGGGTGGGACAGGAATGTGGGCGCGCGTGCCTTCGAGCTTGCGGAGGAGCTCCTGCTCCTTGCGCCACTCGTCCTCCTTGCGGCGCTCCTCCTCCTCGCGCTTGCGGGCGACCTCCTCCAGGCGGCGCTTGGCCCGCTCCTTGCGCTCGCGCTCGAGCTGCTTCTCCTGCTCCTTCTCGCGCTCGTACTGCTCGAGCTTCAGCTTCTCCTGCTGCGCCTTGATCTTCTCCAGCTCGGCCTGGCGCTTCTTCCGCGCCTCCTCCTTTGTCTCCTCCATCATCCTATCCCCCACACACACGATCAACGTATGCTCTCTTACACAACACACACGCGCACACACACACACGCGCGCGCGCGCGCACACACACACACACACACACACACACACACACACACACAGAGAGAGAGAGAGAGAGAGAGGAGGCGCACTTGAGCTCGGCGTCCTGGGCGAGCCACTTGAGCTCCTGCTCGCGGTCCTTCTGCTCGCGCCACTGCTTGAGCTCGGCCTCGCGCTTCTCGCGCTTCTGGCGGCGCTCGTCCTCGTCGCGCTTGAGCTCCTCCATGCGGGCCAGGCGCTCCTGCTCCTCCTTGGCCTCGCGCTCGCGGCGGACCTGCTCGAGGCGCTGGCGGTAGCGCTCCTTGGCCTCGCCCTCGAGCCGCTTGAGCTTGGCCTGCTGCTTGCGCCACTTGTCCTCCTTCTTGCGCTCCTCCTCCTCGCGCTGGCGCTCGATCTCCTCGCGGCGGCGCTTGTTCTTCTCGGCGCGCTCGGCGTCGCGGCGGCGGACCTCCTCCATCTCCTGGCGGAAGGTCTCCTCCTTGGCGCGCTCCTCCTCCTCCTTGCGGCGGAGGAGGTCCTCGCGGCGCTTGCGGAGGCGCTCCTGCTTCTCGGCCTCGAGGTGGCGGCGCTCCTCCTCCTGGAGGCGCCACTTCTCCTCGTTCTGGCGCTCCTGCTCCTCGCGGAGGCGCTCGACCTCGCGCTGGCGGCGCTCCTTGCGGGCCTCGCGCTCCTCCTCCTCAGCGCGGAGCTCCTCCATGCGCGCGATGCGCTGCTCCTCCTCGCGGCGCTCGCGCTCCTCGCGCACGCGTTTGACGCGCTCGAGGTACCGCTCCCGCTGCTCGCCCTCGAGCTCGCGCAGCTTCTGCTGCTGCCGCATCCACTCGTCCTGCTTCTCGCGCTCCTCGCGCTCCCGCTTCTCCGCGATCAGCGCCAGCCGCCGCCGGTGGCGCTCCCGCTTCTCCTCCTCGAGCCGCTTGAGCTCGGCCTGCTCCTCCCGCCACTGCCGCTCCTTCTCGCGCTCGGCCTCCTCCCGCTTCCGCTCGATCTCCTCCACACGCTTCTTGCGCGTCTCCTCCTTCTGCCGCTGCAGCGCCCGCGCCTCGGCCTGCTCCCGCTTGAACATCTCCTCCTTGAGGCGCTCCTCCTCCTCGCGGATGCGCTTGACCTCCTCGGCCCGCCGCCGCCGGTACTCCTCCTTGGCCTCGTCGGCCCGCTGCGTCTCGGCCTGCTGCCTGCGCCACTCGAGCTCCTTGCGCCGCTCCTCCTCCTCCCGCCTGCGCTCCACCTCGAGCCGCCGCCGCTCCGCGCGCAGCCGGCGCTCCTCCTCCTCGCGCTTGCGCTCGGCCTCCTCCTCGAGCCACTTGGCCTCCTGCTGGCGCTCCTTCTCCTCCCGGAACTTCTCCAGCGCGAGGCGCCGGCGCTCCTGCCGCCCGCGCAGCTCCTCCTCCTCGAGCTTGAGCTCCTCCATGCGGGCCAGGCGCTCCTGCTCCTCCTTGGCCTCGCGCTCCTGCTTGAGCTGCTCGAGCCGCTGGCGGTAGCGCTCCTTGGCCTCGCCCTCGAGCCGCTTGAGCTTGGCCTGCTGCTTGCGCCACTTGTCCTCCTTCTTGCGCTCGTCCTCCTCGCGCCGGCGCTCGATCTCCTCGCGGCGCTTGCGCAGCTTCTCGGCCTGCTCCTGCTCGCGCAGGCGCTGCTCCTCCATCTGCGCGCGGAACTCCTCCTCCTTGCGCTGCTCCTCCTCTTCGCGCCGGCGCTGGACCTCGGCCAGCCGCTGGCGCTTGCGCTCGGCCTTGTCCTCCTCGTACTGGCGCTGCTCGGCCTGCTCGCGGCGCCACTGCTCCTCCTTGCGGCGCTCCTCCTCCTCGCGCAGGCGCTCGACCTCGGCGCGGCGGCGCTCCTTGCGGGCCGCGCGCTCGGCCTCCTCGCGCTTGAGCTCCTCCATGCGGGCCGCGCGCTCCTGCTCCTCCTTGGCCTCGCGCTCCTGCTTGAGCTGCTCGAGCCGCTGGCGGTAGCGCTCCTTGGCCTCGCCCTCGAGCTTGCGGAGCTTGGCCTGCTGGCGGCGGTACTTGTCCTCCTTGGCGCGCTCCTCCTCATCGCGCCGGCGCTCGACCTCCTCGCGGCGCTTGCGCTCCTTCTCCTTGCGCAGGAGCTCGAGCTGCTTGCGCTCCTCCTGCTCCCGGCGGAAGGTCTCCTCCTTGATGCGCTCCTCCTCCTCGTGCTTGCGCTTGATCTCCTCGGCGCGCTTGCGGCGCGTCTCCTCCTTCTGGCGGGCCCACGCGCGCTCGGCGGCCTGCTCCTGGCGGAAGGCCTCCTCCTTGAGGCGCTCCTCCTCGGCGCGGAGCTTGGCGATCTCCTCCTGCCGCTTCTTGCGGGCGTCGTCCCGCCGCTCGTCGGCCAGCTGGCGCTCGAGCTGCTCGCGCTTCCACTCGAGCTCCTTGCGGCGCTCCTCCTCCTCGCGCAGGCGCTCGATCTCCTGCCGGCGCCGCTCGATGCGGGCCTTCTTCTCCTCCTCCTCGCGCCGGCGCTCGGCCTCGTCCTCGGCCCACTTGAGCTCCTTGAGCCGCTCCTGCTCCTCCCGGTGGCGCTCGAGCTCGTGCCGGCGGCGCTCCTTGCGGGCCCGCATCTCCTCCTCCTCGAGCTTGAGGAGGGCCATGGCGCGGTCGCGCTCCTCCGACTCGCGCTTCTCCCGCTCCTCGCGCAGCTTCTCGATGCGCTCCAGGTAGCGCTGCCGGGCCTCGCCCTCGAGGCGCGCCAGCTTCTCCTGCTTGCGCATCCACTTCTCCTGCTTGCGCCGCTCCTCGGCCTCGCGCTTCTGCTCGAGCTCCTCGAGCCGGCGCCGCCACCGCTCCTTGTCCTCCTCCTCCCGCAGCTTCAGCTCGGCCTGCTCGCGCTGGAAGCGCTCCTCCTTGGCCCGCTCCTCCTCCTCCCGCAGCCGCTGCACCTCCTCGCGCCGCCGCCGCTTGCGCTCGGCCTTCTCCTCCTCGGCCAGCACCATCTCGGCCTGCTCGATGCGCCACTTCTCCTCCCGCTGCCGCTCCTGCTCCTCGCGCCACCGCTCCACCTCCTCCTCGCGCCGCTTGCCGCGCTCCTCGCGGATGCGCTCCTCCAGCCGGCGCTCCTCCTCCTCCCGCTTGAACTTCTCCTCCTGCACCCGCTCCTGCTCGGCCTTCCACCGGGCCAGCTCGGCCTCGCGGCGCTCCTTGGCCCGCTGCTTCTCGGCCTCCTCGCGCTTGAGCTCCTCCATGCGGGCCACCCGCTCCTGCTCCTCCTTGGCCTCGCGCTCCTGCCTGAGCTGCTCGAGCCGCTGGCGGTAGCGCTCCTTGGCCTCGCCCTCGAGCCGCTTGAGCTTGGCCTGCTGCTTGCGCCACTTGTCCTCCTTCTTGCGCTCGTCCTCCTCGCGCCGGCGCTCGATCTCCTCGCGGCGCTTGCGGGCGTACTCCTGCTTGCGGGCCTCCTCCTGCTGCAGCTCCTCCTGCTCGCGCAGGAACTGGGCCTCCTTCTCGCGCTCCTGGCGCTCGCGCTGGCGCTCGACCTCCTCGCGCCTCTTGCGGAGGCGCTCCTGCTTCTCGGCCTCCTCGCGCCTGAGGGCCTCCTGCTCCTGCTTGAACTGGGCCTCCTTGCGGCGCTCGTCCTCCTCGGCGCGCTTGGCCAGCTCCTCGCGGCGGCGGCGCAGGAAGGCCTCCTTGCTCTCGTTGGCCTGCCGCTCGGCCGCCTGCTCCTCGCGGAACCGGCGCTCCTTGGCCGCCTCCTGCGCGTCGCGCCACCGCTTGAGCTCGGCGTCGCGCTTGGCCTTGGCCGCGGCCTTCTCGGCCTCGTACTGGCGGCGCTCGCTCTCCTCGCGGGCCCACTGCTCCTCCTGGCGCTTCTCCTGGGCGGCCTTCCACTGGGCCAGCTCCTCCTCGCGCTTGCGGCGGCGCTCGCGCTTCTCGGCCTCCTCGCGCTTGAGCTCCTCCATGCGGGCCGCGCGCTCCTGCTCCTCCTTGGCCTCGCGCTCCTGCTTGAGCTGCTCGAGCCGCTGGCGGTAGCGCTCCTTGGCCTCGCCCTCGAGCCGCTTGAGCTTGTCCTGCTTGCGGCGCCACTTCTCCTCCTTGAGGCGCTCGTCCTCCTCGCGCTTGCGCTCGATCTCCTCGCGGCGCTTGCGGCGGCGCTCCTCCTTCTCCTCCTCGTGGAGGCGCTGCTCCTCGGCGGCGCGCCTAAACTCCTCCTCCTTGCGCTGCTCCTCCTCCTCGCGGCGGCGCTCGATCTCCTGCTGGCGCTGGCGCTTGCGCTCCCGCTGCTCCTCCTCGAGCTGCTTGAGCTCCTCCTGCTCGCGCTTGAAGAGCTCCTCCTTGAGGCGCTCCTGCTCCTCGCGGAACTGCTGCACCTCGAGGGCGCGCTGGGCCTTGCGCGCCTTGCGCTCCTCCTCCTCGGCCTTGAGCTCGGCCATCTTGCGCGCGCGCTCCTCCTCCTCCTTGCGCTCGCGCTCGGCGCGGAGCTCGTCCAGGCGCGCCTTGAAGCGCTCCTTCTTCTCGCCCTCGGCGCGCTTCATCTCCTCCTGGAGCTGCATGAAGGCCCGCTCGCGCTCCTGCTCCTCCTGCTCGCGCTTGCGCTGGACCAGCTCGCGCCGCTTCTGCTCGCGCAGCCGCTTCTCCTGGTCCCACAGCTTCTGCTCCTCCTGCTCGCGCATGAAGCGGGCCTCGCGCTCGCGCTCCTCCTCCTCGCGCCGCCTGCGGACCTCCTCGACGCGCTGCCGCTTGCGCTCGGCCTCCTCCTCCTCCTCCTTGCGGCGCTGCTCCTGCTCGCGCTTGAACTCCTCCTCCTTGCGCCTCTCGTCCTCCTCGCGCTGCTTCTGGATGAGCTCGCGCCGGCGACGCGCGTACTCCTCCTTGGACTCCTCGGCGCGCCGGCTGAGCTCGAGCTCGCGCATGTACTGGCGCTCGCGCTCGGCCTCCTGCTTCTCGCGCCAGCGCTGGATCTCCTCCTGGCGGCGCAGCTTGGCCTCCTCGCGCTGCCGCTCCTCGAGCCGGCGCTCCTCCTCCTCCTCGCGGAACTTGGCCTCCTGGCGGCGCTCCTGCTCCTCCTTCCAGCGCTCGAGCTCGCGGCGGCGGTGCTCGACCTTGGCCTGCTTCTCCTCCTCCTCGAGCTTGAGCTCCTCCATGCGGCGGCGGCGCTCCTCCTCCTCCTTGGCCTCGCGCTCGCGCTTGAGCTGCTCGACGCGCTGGCGGTAGCGCTCCTTCTTCTCGCCCTCGAGCTGCTGGAGCTCCTGCTGCATGCGCATGAACTCGGCCTCGCGCTCGCGCTCCTCCTGCTCGCGCTTGCGCTCGACGAGCTCGCGGCGCTGCCGCTCGCGCTGGGCCTTCTCCTCCTCCCACGCGCGCTTCTCGGCGAGCTCCTGGCGGAAGCGCTCCTCGCGGACGCGCTCCTCCTCCTCGCGCCTGCGCTCGATCTCCTCGCGGCGCCGGCGCCTGCGCTCCTCCTGCTCCTGCTCCTCGCGGCGCTTCTCCTCCATCTCGCGCATGAACTGCTCCTCCTTGCGCTTCTCGTCCTCGAGGCGCACGCGCTCGATCATCTCCTGCCGGCGCCGGCGGTACTCCTCCTTGGACTCGTTGTCGCGCTTGAGGGCCTCCTGCTCGCGCTTGAACTGCAGCTCGCGCTCGCGCTCCTGCTCCTCCTTCCACTTGGCCAGCTGCTCCTCGCGCCGCCTCTTGGCCTCCGCCTTCTCCTCCTCGAGCGCCCGCCGCTCCTCGCGCTCGCGCTCCCACTCCCGCTCCTGCCGCGCCTCCTCCTGCTCGCGCAGCTTCTGCAGCTGGGCCTCGCGCCGCTTCTGCCGCGCCGCGCGCTCCTCCTCGATCAGGCGCAGCTCCTCCATGCGCAGCCGCTGCGCCTCGGCCTCCTTGTGCTCGCGCTCGACCTTGAGCTGCTCGAGCCGCTGCCGGTAGCGCTCCTTCTTCTCGCCCTCGAGCCGCGTGAGCTTGGCCTGCTGCCGCGCGTGCTTCTCCTCCTTGAGGCGCTCGTCCTCCTCGCGCTTGCGCTCGATCTCCTCGCGGCGCTGCTTGAGCTTCTCCATCTTCTCCTCCTCCTGTCGCACGCGGTCCTCCTGCTCGCGCTTGAACTGCGCCTCCTTCTCGCGCTCCTCCCGCTCGCGCCGGTCTTCGAGCTCGCCGCGGCGCTGCTGCTTGATGGCGCCCTTCTCCGAGTCGAGCTGGCGTTCGAGCTCCCTCTCGCGCTTCAGCAGCTCCTCGCGCTCGCGGCGCCTACGCTCGCGTCGCGCCTCGGCATCGTCCTCTTCCGCCTTTGCGCTGCTGGCAGCTGACGCGCTCGGCTCGGGCGCTCTGCCAATGCCCCCTCCGTAATCAGGAAAAAAAGCAAATAAAAATGAAAATCAAAATAACCAAAAAAAAAAAGAAAAGCCTGCGGATGTAGAGGGAGGAGGGGGCGCAAAGAGTACCCTTTCTCACGGGCAGCCTTCTTGGCGGCGAGCTCGGCCTTGCGCCTCTCGAGTTCCGCGCGGCGTCGCTCTCGTTCGGCCTTCAAATCGTCGCCCATGGTGGCGCTGAACGGGGATTTTGCTCACGGTTTGGTGGGTTTGACTTGGTCCAAGTGGTAGTGTACACAAACTGGAGGAGAGGGAAATGAACTTGTGAAGTGAGTCGCTTGCGGCAGCATTAAATTGAACCGTGACTGTTGCTGAGGCAATGTTTGATGAGAGGGAACCATTCGATTTGATGGACCACAAAAGCAAAAACGCAAATACAACTCTATTTCATTGCTATCAACGGAACGTACCAGCTCGAGCTAGAACTCACTCGCGTCTAATTCCTCAACTAAAACAGTTGACGGAGGAAGACGATCCCTGGATTCTGAACTCGAAGGGAGCTGTTATGGATTGGGTGGGTCTCACTTGAGTTGCAGTGTCGACCACGCGCGTCTGGTTGCCTCAACCAAAGAGGAAAGAGACACGCCATAGGCCCATGCCTCCTCGGCCACCACGCATACACAACATTCCAAGACCGGCACGCGTATCGGAAAGGATAAGTGTAAGATATGTGAAGTATTTAACAGGGCAATTAAAAAAGGTTTTTGCCTCATCTTGGCGACATCAGTCAAAGATTTCGTTGTAGGCGCGAGCGATGAGAAGATTAGCGATGGCCAAGGCGTAGTGGAAGATGTCCACGCGCGGGACGCGGCCAAAGTAGTGACCTGTCGAGCCTATGACCGTTCCCGACAAGATGTAGAGGAGGCTGCCAGCGACGAGGTACTTGCCGTTGAGGGTGTAGGATGGGTTCTTGAGGATGTGCAGGGTACCAAGGTAGATGATGGCCAGCATGGAGAGCGCGCCCGTCACCAGCGTGTAAAACTGCTTGGCGGACATGAGGCCGTAGAAGACGAAGAAGTTGAAGAGGAGGAAGAGAAAGCCGAAGAAGAGGAAATCGTGCTTCGACAAGTTGAACGTGGTGAGGGGCAGGTATGTGTAGGCGCAGAGGCCCAACAGAGGAGTGGAGATGAAGAGGGCCAGATTGGTGAAGAATTCGTGAGGCACGATTGCAGCCGCCACGCGTGCGAAGCGAAGCACGCCGAAAGAGGCAGCAATGCCGATGAGTAGGAATGCGATGGACGCGTAGAGTCTCGCCTCGCCCTTGACGAGCAAGTGCTGCAGCAGCCCCTCTACGTACTCGTGCGAGTTGGGGTTGAGGAATCGCTTGCGCCCCTGCATCTCTACGAGCTCGTACGTGACGTAGAAGCAGGATACGGCGAGCACCAGATCAGAGAACGATGTGGAGAGTTGTCTCGATTCCTTGCCGCTCCTCACCTTGGCCGCATCTGTGCTCTTATGCACGCTAGGCGTCGCATCTCCTGCCGCGTCCCCCGTCTTTGGCTTCTCTCCACGTCTCTCCCGCATCCTTTCGCTCGTAGGGTCGCAGTGCCGTTTGTCTTTCGTGTCTTGGTGGGAAGCGCGTAGTACCGTGGCTCCACAGGCCACACTTCGTTCTTTTTTGTAACCGAATTTTATGTATAATTTCTTTTGATTATTTCCCTCCTTCTTTCTGGCCACACGCAGGACTTTGGCGATTGAATGCCTCTCACGACGTCTGACGTGGACTTTTCCCGTGACAACGTGCGCGCATTTGTATGGTGGTGTGTATGTGCCACACGGACGTGGGAACGATAAGAAGGGAGTCACTCACAGTCTCTCGTCTCTTGCCACACTCTCGTGCGTCTTCTACGCGCTCGATCTCTGCACCTGCACCACTTCCGTTCCGCCATCGCTCCCTCGCTCCCTCCCAATCCGGTCTCCCCTCTACAATAGCACATCTTTCTTCTACCTGTGCGTAACGGTCCAGTGTTAGAACAAGTTGTAGTAGCAGCAGCAGTAGCGGAAAAGGCACGACGAATGGCAGAAAGAAGAGGAAGAAAGTGGAGCGAACGCATACACAGAATGCAAGCTTATGCGCCCAGCTTGGCGGTCTTGCCCTCGTTTGGCAGAGGCGCTATCCACTCGCTCGCTTCCTGGCAAAGCCTCCTGCGGTCTACAACTTGAGGGAATCAGCTCACCTGACGGGGAGGAGAGCAATTGCATTGCTTGCGCGGAGAGAGCCGCCGAATTAGATGTACCTGATGGTGGCAGCTCCCTCTTCTTCATCAAGCTCAGATCGGTCATGATCTCGTCGTCGTTCAGGGTATAGTTGATGTGCGGCGCTGGTGGTTAGAGAAGATGAGGGATCAGTGGCCTCGACTCAGGCCCCGAATCGAACACATGAACGTGTGGCCACGTTTGGGGGAGGGGGGTGGCGTACGTTGCGCGGTCTTGTGTCGCGAGTAGGCTTGGCCATAGGCGCCTTCTTTGTCCTTTCCTCCTCTTCTATTTCTAAGCACACGTCCCTTGACGGCGCGAGCGTCTCCATTGCCATCTGCGAGGTGGGATGACAACGCGACGCTAGCCTGAGCCACAAGGCTCCGTGCAGAGGGAAGGGAACGGCACATCCACAAAGCAAGAGCGCACCTCCGCGCAGGCTCATTGTGCTCTTCTCCTCTTCGAGCTTCTTCTGCTTGTCCAGGATCTCGTTGGCCATCTCATCTCTGAGGCTCCTCCTCTCGTGCTAATGGTGGTATGTAGCCAAACACATCCACCATACAGTCGTAAGTCGAAACGCCGGCAAAAACAAGACACGAAGGCGCACAGAGGGAGGAGGTAGTACGTTATACTCGTCTTCGGCCTGAAGGCACTCGAACTGGAAGACGTGCTCGATGTTCTGCAACTGGTACTCTCTCCACTTCTCGGCCATCCAGACCTGGTGTCCAGGAGCATACTAAGATGAGACAACAAGTAGGAGGATCTAGCTTCACTATCGGCTGGTGGGGTACGAGACGTGCCTTGGAGTTCTTCTTTATCTCGAGCTCCTGTGCCCGCTTCAGGAAGCCGTCGTGTGAGCCTGAGAAAGACAAGATATGATTTTGGTTTGATCAGAATTGAATGGGAGCGAGCTCGCGTTGCTCAAGCCTTCGATGGAGGCCTACAGGCGATGACAACAAAGCTACCAGAAACATAAAAAGAGTGATTTTTGGTGGAAGATAGAACAAAAAGACTGACGAGTGAATGAGAACGGGATGTTGAGAAAGCACGAGCGGAGAGGAATGAACCCTCGTGTAGCAGTTCCATTTCGTTGAGGGAGTATTATGTGACTTTCTTGTTCTGTGTGATCTCTTTCGCGGCAATAAGCTAAGTATGGGAAATTAAAAACAGATATAAACGCTGGCGGCACAGAGATCGTGTAATTGCAGATTAAAATAATTGTGAATTTGGATTGTAAATCATCGATGAGTGCAATCCTAGCCGCACCACAGATGAAAACACGACAGCACGACTTTGTGGTAGTGGCAGTCGTTGAGTAGTGGCACAAAATGGTACCTTCCATGATAGCCTTGCACTCGTCGTGGAGGTCCTTCATCTTCTTGGCGAAGAGCTTCTCCTTGAGATCGGCGAACTCCTTCTCGATCTTCTCCATGTCTTTCAGCACGTCTTTCCTCCTCTTTGCCTCCAAATCGTCCACCACTGGCGCCCCATCACCACCAGACGATGAGGGCATCGCAGCAGTTGCCGTGTCGCCGTTTCCTCCTCCCGAACCGTCAGCAGCCTCCTTGGCCATCATCGAATCGGCCGTTCGCTTCTTGCTCCCCGCCTTCATCTCTGCTCTGTCGATCTCGGCTCACCTTCTGCACGTACAAGTCTTCTCGCCACTTGGCTTTCCGGGCGAAGATATCCCGGATTCAATCCTGGATTGCAAATTCCGTGATTACACAAATTCAAGAACAAGGAAAGCGAGCAGCAAGCGATCCAGCATCTTGTAGTGTGTGCGTTTTATACAGCGTATGTTGGTTGCCTCGAGAAGAGAGGAGTCTTCGTCTTCATTGGGAGTGACTCATGGAACCGTCAAAGGGCTGACCCCACGCGCATCGCTCACCCTCCTTGTCCTGCGAGAAGAGGTGGAGCATGGGCAGGGAGGCCAGCGTTGCCATCGGCTGGTTGAGCGCCGCGCCCAGGAAGCGGAGGTAATGAAGTATCCGGTGCGGCGGCGCCACCACGAATCGACAGCAATCGCTCTG
The DNA here is from genome assembly GCA_027943245.1 of Acanthamoeba sp. SK_2022b. Lineage (NCBI taxonomy): Eukaryota > Discosea > Longamoebia > Acanthamoebidae > Acanthamoeba > Acanthamoeba sp. SK_2022b. The sequence goes on along the minus strand of JANDJZ010000510.1, from coordinate 21,794 downwards.
CCCAGTTGCTGCACACGTAACCTCCACCGCCGCCATGCTCTGGCCCCAGAGCTCGCTGAACCAGCCCGACGCGTAGCCGGCTGCATGCAAATGGTTGTCCACCATCAGTCGACGACCAGTCTTCAAGGTTTTGTTTAACAAGAGCTGGAGCAGATGGTACCGGCCAAGTAGCAGCTAGGCGTGGTGGGAGTGGGTGGTGGGGATTTCTTGTTGACGGATTGGACGCGTAGCTTCTCCTTGGCCGGTTGATGACCCGTGCTGTGGGCACCGCGCTGAGATTCACTCCCGGTCGTCCATGCCTCGACCTCGATGCTGTGGTAGAGATCGTAGATCATGTAGTATTCATGAGCTTCAGTCGCCACGAGATTGGACATCTCATGGATCACCACCTTCGCGAGCACAAGTCGCAGTTCAACGATCAGTGACTATCATCAACACGCAGATGTGGTGATGCGCTACCTTCCCCCACCCTGTGTGCGTGCAGTGCGTTCGGAATCCCACGTGGCACTCGCCCACGTTTCGCGACGGCCCGAGCCCCTCGACAAAGTTCATCAGGTCTGTAGCAGACATGTTTGCGTAAAAATTGTGCACGGCCGTTGGCGTCACACCAAGGCCAAGCGAGGTGCGAACAAATCTGACGTACCGGCAGAGCCCAAGCTGCGACCCAGGTCGAATAGAACACTTGAGGCGAACTCGAACGCCGCCTTGCTGGCCCGAGGAGCGAAGACCTCGCGAACTAAAGCGTGCAACTCCAACACCATCGCTGTTGATACGTAATTGGTAATCGGCACGAACAGGTGAGCAAATGACGAGTGGCAACTCACGAGTGCGGACAACTCGCACGTGGGCGTCTGCTTACCTTTGGCACGGACGAACACGTATCTATCTTCGGCGAGCATGATTGTTCCCGAGGAAGGCGAGCGCCTCAGGTCGCCGTAGTGCTCGTAGGCTCGCGTCTCCATCGCCTCGGCTCGCCAATGGTCCGCTGCGCTGTCTGGGGTCTCGTCCACTCCCTGGTTTTACGGCGGTGTGACAAACTGAACGCTATGACATCTGGCGGGAGGTGTTGATGGGTGTACCTTGCGAGCCTTGAAGGGTTTTGCCTTGGACTTTCGCTGTCTCGAGTTGAGGGACCGCCGGGCACGCATCTTTCGCAGGTAGGCTGCGCTGTCGAGATTGCCTTTCTGCCCGCCTTGCTCACCGCACAGAGCCAAAACTGTGCAGGCGGTCGCCCGCGTTCTCAGCAAGTGAACGCGAGTTCGCCAAGAGCGGGAACTGCTCGTACATTTTGGTGGTTCATCTCCGCGCAGGGCTGGCGTGCTATTTTGCAGGCTTCGTGGTGAAACAAGGAACCTGGGCCGTGCGTTCAGTAGCGCAGTTGGGCAACGTAACAGCACAACGGGGAGCTACCTGGGCGATAGAATGTCGTCGCGGAAGTAGACTTTATTGTTGGTGGACCTGGGGCTTCCCTGGCTTTCGTCTGTTCGGTCCACAGTGCCGCTCTTCTCCTCTTTGGCAGTATCCGCAAACCTGGCGCGAATCCCAACGTTACCTTGCAACCACTCTTTCCAAGTCGAAATCTCAGTGAGAAAGAGAGGGTTGGGTAGCATACCTCTTTACATGATCCCGCAGCTTTTGTGGAGGACATATGATGAACTGGCAGCATGCGTCACCCTTTCCTTTACACAAGACCTCTGCGGGACGTGAAAGATAGCTAAACTCAGCCAGTGCTCCGGGCCCGAGCGGAGAGCGAAGCAGAAGGGCGAGTGCCTTTGGCTACGAGTTCGAATCCGTAGGACTCCTGACACCAACCTGCGATGTAGCCTGCGCTCATGGCGCAGACGGGCTGCGTTGGTCGCTTCTTGTACTTGAGCCACGCTTCGGCCTACAAGAGAGGTGTGTCACGGGGTAATGGCAATGGGGTCGGTTGAAGGAATGCTGTATGCACGAACCTCGAACGAGAAGGCGTTGTGGCACACGACCAATAAGTTGTCGTCACGCTCGCTTATCCGACTATCGGGGTGAATGTCCACGAAGCTCCAGCCCATGCACGCAAAACTCACAAAACCTGGAGTAGCATGTGCACGCATTGCTGTCTCTGTTCCTTGCACTGTGGCGGGTTGTGGTGGTCGGAAGGCATACCAGCCGCAAGATTGAAGAACGTGGCGTCCATGCCTGTGATGCTCTTGAACAGCTTGCAGTCCGATCTGCCGGTGCCTTGCATGATGTCGTAGAGGAGGTGGCCAAGAAACTCCTGGCACTCGCTCATGCTGACCGACAGCAGCCTGTCAGCACAAACAGCATATACCACAGCAAGCCGACGACGCTCGCAAAGAGCCAGCAGTGTACCTGAAGTAGTATGTCTCCTTGAGAAGCATGAAGAATCCCACGCTCAATGAATCGCCTCGCAAGAGCAAGTAACGGTCTTTTGTCCTGTGGCGGAGCTCGTCGGGTTAGCGAGCCCCTCAGCGGTCCCTGCATAGCGTCGCACCTTGGAGCTTGTGGAAGGGTCTTGACAGGTTCCGCCTCCGGTGGTGATGGTGGAGGCGGTGTGGAGAGGTCAGGCGTGGCGGCAAGCTCCGAAGCGGATATGATGCCTTGTCCTGGAACCAAGAAGGGAAAGAAGGAGTTGGTTCGCAAGGCTGCGCAAACACGAGCAACTATTGTTTCCCTGCAGCTCGTACGTGTATTCCGGTTGATGCCCTCAAAATACTCAACAACCAGTCGTTCGGCCTTAGAGAAGACAAGAGAGAAGCGCTCCGGCACTGACACACACTTGCACAGCGTGTGTCCCTGGGTCGCCAAGCCCAATGTATGGGATTAGTGTGGGGCAGGTGCAGAGATGGATGAAGACAATGGAGGTACCCCGTTGGGCGACTCTAGTGGCTTGTTCTTCATTGAAGCCACAAGGTGTTGGAGAGACATGAGCGCAATGGTCTCCTCCTCCATGGTAACTGTGTTGGCCCGAACCTGTGATTACGGTTTGAGTTCCGCTTAGTCATCGGTGACTCGCGTTTGTATGGTCCAGAGCATACCCTGGCGCCCGCAACCGCGTTGGCCATTGCAGCGACCGCGTTGTTGTTCAGCGGGGGCCCCGTAGACTTAAGGAACAGATTCTGCTCACACATTAGCCGCCGTTTGGGGGTCGATTAGGGCATTCGTATGATGTTGGACGTTCTCTCTCGGGTGAGCGAACCTCGCTGGTGAGACCGGCGATGAACTCGTGGTAGAGCGGAATCTTGGTCCGCAGGAATTTTTCCCATCGCATGCTGCGCTCCTTCTCCGCCGGCGACGCGTGCTGCTGCTGGGTCTGGAGCGGGAAAACGGAGCGCATGCAGTGAGTTGGTATCGGATGCCGGTGCGCTGGCACCAGCCAAGGGAAACCCTACCTGCAAGAAGGACGCCTGCATGCTGGTGTTGGCCAACGATTGCAGCAACTTTGCAACGGCTACGAGGTGCCGAGTGACTTCGGCAGGCAGGTTCCCGTTCTGTTGACCTGTGACCGGTGATTGTTAGGAAAGCTCCCATGACGGACCACCCGGCGATGCGAGGTACTGTCAACGAAGCCCATCTTGGCGGGGGAAACCAACGCCGGGCAGATGAATCGCAGCATGTAGAAGCTGCCGATTACCGAGCCGGCTCGCCCATTTGGAAAGTGTTTAGACAGCTCCTTGTGTAGGATGTAGCACACGCTCGAAATTTGCCTGTCTCACACCAGCACACGACCACCATCAATACTTGTTGCTGGAGATGGTTGACAGCGCACTAGTGAAGGATGGAGTGCGTGCTTGGGACAGTAGGAGAGGGAGGAGCAGATCTCCTTGAGAAGGAGCGAGGCGCTCTCGGCCACCTTCTTGTCCGACGTGGAGGGTGACCGGATGATCTTCACGACCTCGGTGCGGAGGAGCTGCCGCAGGTAGTTGCCTCCGATGAGCGTAAAGTCCTGCGCGATGATCTGGTTCCACAGGCTGTCCTCTCTCAGCACGGTGTGCTGGTCCGCTGTGGAGAAAGAGCCTGAGCGTCGGCCATTCGATGCCAAAAGAGGGAGGGGTTTACGAGAAGAGGTGATCTCCTGGCGGATGGCCCACTCCAGAAGATCCATGGCCTTGCCGTTGGCTTCGAATATCTTGACAAGAGTCTTTGCGATGGTGCTGTAGTCGGCTGGATCTACCCGCTTGCTCAGCTGGGTGACGAGCTGGAGCTTTGGGCTCATCAAAACCTGACCACGACGTGGAGAGAGAGAGTCAGCCTTCGCGCCATCTCTCCAGCTTTGTGTTCCAATGTCTGCTCGCCATACCTTTCGCGCTGTCTCTAGGTCGCTGCAGAACGCGGCGTGGCCAATGGGTGCGAAGCTCGACAAGACCGAGAAAGCGGCGAGGCCCTTGCGTCCAGCTAGCATGTGTTCGCTCGCACGAGGTGATGCCAGGCGGCTTTGCTTGCGCATCGGAGACGGAGTAAGGAAGCCCAGTGACCCTGCAGCGATACCCATGTGCAGGATTGAATGAGTACATCGAACAGGTACATGCATTTTTTATTGTTATCAATGTTGGTGTGGGCCTGCCTACCCATGTCAATGCCACTCTTGTAGTCGCGACCAGCGCTCATGCTCTGGAGCTCGGATGAAGGGCACGATATAACCTCTGTGGCGAGGGGAGGAGCGTGTTCAAAGTAAGACAAAGGAAGGCGCGTAGCCAGAGCTACAAGGAAGGAGCACGTGCCTGGTTCCTGGCGTTGTGGAAGGACCAGTTTGAAGCGCGGCCTAGCACGTGCTGGAGTGGTAGAGGCAGACGATGTCTCTTCGGTAGTGGTAGGTTCTCGCTCTGTATCGCTTTCGCTGTCCTCGTCTTCCTCTTCCTCACCGTCTGTCGAGGCCTTCCTAGGCGTGGCTTCTTCAGCTTCGCTCTCGTTATGCTGACCATTCTCTTCTAAGACTTCGCAGTTGCGCGGTGGTCTGGTGGCCACCTCATCGCTCCCTACATCCACCATGATGTTGCTGCCCTCTCCTTCCTCGTCCTCCTCTTCGTCCTCTACAGCCACGTCCTCTGGTTCTTCAGCTTCTTGTGCCCTTTTCTCCTCTACAACACTTCCACCTCCACTTTCTCCATTTCCCCCGGCACCGCGCCTGCAACCATTGTACTCGTTCCACTCCTCCATGATGGTCACCGAAGGCCTTCGCTTTAACGAGCTGCAGTAGGGGCTGCTGCTACTCTCGCCTTGTTGATCCGGGATGGGCGCAGTGGCAATGCTCGTGCTGGGCGAGCTAGGCGCGGAGGCGGCCTTGGCGTGCCCCTCGTTCCGCGGTGAGATGGCCTCGCCCACTTTGGCCTTCATCTTGCGCAACATGCCCCGGGCGCCCGGCTTGGGCGAGGTCTGCTTCCCTCCGGGGCTCGAGCGCCTGCGCGAGATGTTCTCGGCTCGGCTGAAGTTGTAGAAGATGCCGCTCATCTCTAGCGTGCCGTCAGGAGTTCTCTAATGGCGCTTGACCTCCCCACCGCGGCCTGTCCGAACAGATCTCCCTTTCACTTGCAGCTGCCCCTCCGTGTCTTGTCAAGTGAGGATGTGTGGCGTTGCCGTGTGGTCAAACTGGGTGCTGCTACGCGACCTACCTTGTAAGGTAAAGACAACCAAAGCGGAAACGACAGGGATACGAGCACACATGTTTAGCATTTCTCGTTGTTTTTTCTTCGATGACTAAAGCGATGGTAAAGAACGAAGGAACACTCGGCTGGACACGCCGTCGTTGCTCGCGATGTAGATACCACCTCGCCCACCCCTCACGGCCCTCTATTTTCTCAGCCGTGGGTCTCGCCCTTCTCGCCAGCCACCTGCAGATCAGGAAGGAAACGGTCAGCGTCAAATTGACTCGGGGGCCCGACCTGCGGAGGGAGGGCATGCGCACCCTCTTGAACTCGTTCATGTTGGTGGCGGACTGAGCCTGGCCGATGAAGCGCAGGCGCTGGATGACGGTGGTGGGCTCTCCGCCCTGGTTGCTCTCTACAAAAATCGTGATCGAGCTCACGTTCTGGAACTTGACAAACCTGTCGAGCACAGACCAGTCAACAAACGCCACAAGGCACCGTGAGAGTCCGCGCGTGTGCGTGTGCGCATGGATCGTACCGTAGAGGGACCAGCTTGTCGCCCTTGACGTCGTCGGCCTTCAGTTCGATCACCTGGGTGGCCGGCGCAGAGTCGACGGACTGGAAGTCCATGTCCCGCGTGTTCACAAAGAGCTTCACCGTCTGCGGCGCACGACCTGTACGAGCGGCAGTGGTTTGCGTGCATGACATCATGTCGACAAGAAAACCAAACCGTTGAGCTCTCTCCCCCGTGGCCACCCGCTCGTGCCATTCGATTCACATGAGCCAAAGGAGAACGAGGAGGTGCGCACCGTCGTCGGGCGACTGGAAGCAAAGCGAGTGGATCTTGATGGGCTGGTTGAACGGGATGTACAGGAGGAGCTGCTCGTCGGTGTCGCTCTCAAGGAAGGACTCGTCCTTCTTGAAGATGCTGTCCCACTTGTGCTCGGTGCTCTGGTTGAGGCATTCGCACTGCGCCTTATCCACGTTCTGCGTGACGTCGCTCTGTTTCGGTGTGTGTGCGTCGTCATCAGCAACAAGCGGACGACGCAGGTTGTGCTGTGCGTTGAGCGTGACGTACGTGTCCGACGGGAAGCTTGAGGTCGCTTTCTTCTTCCTCGGCGCCACCGGCAGAGCTGTGCTTCTGGATGAGCTGCTCGAGTCTGGCCGCGTTGGCGCCCCTCAGCTCGTCGATTCGCTGGCCGTTCTTGATGAACACAAAGGTGGGCATGGAGCTCACGCCATGCGCGCCGGCGATCTCTGGCTGATCGTCAACATCCACCTTCAGCACAAGTATGATGAGTACGCCATATTTGTGAGCCAATTTGCAGATGAAAACGAAGTGCACAAGCCAACGATTAGTGAGAGCGCACCTTCACAAAGTCTACTGTGGGGTACTTGTTGCTCAGCTGAACAAAGACGGGCGCAATCGCGTTACAGGGACCACACCTTTACGCCACAAGAGGTCAATCACTGCGTGCGCAGTGAAGGGATGGGAACAGTTCCTACCACTTGGCAGAGAAATCGACCACGGCCAATCGCCCAGCAGCCGTGGCAACGAGCAGCGCCTGCGCGTACTCTGCCTGAGATCCGATTTCCTGAACGCGTCCGTGATCCATATGCTTGACTCTTGTAGCTGCCTTCTCTCTATCTACAGGACCTGACTGTTGTGAAAAGCCAGAGCAACGCGCCAGCACTCGTTTGCGCGGCAAGCAACGATGAAGAAAAGATTGTGAAACCTTTTTCCCGAAAGATTAAGCGTGAGGGTTCCAAAAAGGATATAAAAAACATACATTTTGTACAAAATCACAATTGAGAGATGGATTTCTCGCTGCCCGCCCCCAAGCAAAAGAAGAAGACCAAGCTTGTGTCATCGACGGTCAATCACGTTATTCCGGGAGAGGTCATCACGCAAGAGACTGGCTTCCTTCGGTAATTCCGCACTACCCCGTAATAATTTAAGAATCACATTCGCTTGCTTGCGATTTGTAGCGGCTTTGTGATAAGATTGCTCACTCGTGCCAATGCAGAGGGCACGGAACGCTAGTGCAAGATGACAAATTGGTGGCAACGATTAGCGGCGTTGTAGAACGTGTGAACAAGCTCATCTCCGTCCGACCCCTCAAGTCCAGGTGCGCACCTCCTCCCCTCCGCCTCTCCTACTCGCTCTCCCTTCTCGCTTTAGGCTGACTTTTCTCTCTGCCTTTCCTACTGGGACAAAGGTACACGGGCGAGGTGGGAGACGTGATCGTGGGACGCATCAAGGAGGTACGCGTGCCCCATCACCCTCTCCGTTCCTGCGCATAGCTGCTGCAACAGAGCGTCTGACACTTTGGGTCGCACGCGCGCGATTCGTCAATGCGTCCAGGTGGGACAGAAGCGGTGGAAGGTGGACATGAACTCGCGGCAGGACGGCCTGCTGCTGCTCTCCTCGATCAACCTTCCCGGCGGCGTGCAGCGACGGAGAACAGAGGCCGATGTCCTCCTCATGCGCTCCTACTTTGCCGAAAACGACCTGATCTCGGTCCGCGCTCTTGGACTTCGTCATTAGCACCATGATGTCTCCACTACTGTTGCGTGTAGCCTCATACCTTCTTGTCTGTTGTCGCTGTTGCTCGCACACAGGCCGAAGTGCAGCAGTTCTACTCGGACGGTTCGATATCCATCCACACACGCTCCCTCAAGTACGGCAAGGTTCGTTCTACAGCTCTGCTCCTCTCTGCTATCTCCGCCACTTCTCGGGCGCGTCGCTCATACGGACGTGGCGTGTGTCGTGCCTGTGTGCGCGTTCTCGGCAGCTGGAGGGAGGCCAGTTCCTGGCCGTTCGACCGGTGCTGATGAAGAGGCAGAAGAGCAGCTTCCACACGCTTCCCTGCGGCGTCGACGTCATCCTGGGCATCAACGGCTACATCTGGCTGTCCCCTCCCAAGGACGTGCCCTCAACGGTTCTCTTACCCGTCTACTTGTTTCTTCTCCTTCTCAAGCCGCATCGCCTTTCGTCCCTCACCACCCCACCTCCCTCATTTTGGAACAGGAAACGGCTGCGGTTGTGCGAGAGAAGATCGCTAGAGTGAGAAATGCCATTGAGGTACGTGGGCCTTGTTTCGTGTGCCTCCCTTGACTGCGTTCTCATCGTCGCCGTGCGTGCAAACACACAGGCGCTCTCCCGCCAGTTCATTCCTATCTATCCGCTGACGATCATGGACACATACGAGGTTGCCTCCCCCATTTCTTGTAGTGGCTCGCCACTTCCATCTTTTTCTCATGTTTATGCGGTGGTGTCTGTGCTGCTAGGCGGGGCTGGCTTACCCAGCCAAGGACATGCTTAAGCCTGACCTGGCCGAGAAGCTCACCTCGCGCGCCCAACAGAGAGAAGGCATCCTCTGAGCTCGCGTCTCTGTTGGCTCTCTGTTGTCACAAACCAAAAACATTTCCGAAACGAAACCTGGAAACGAAATCGTTTGGAAACACTTTCAACAACAAAACAAAAATGAAATGGGAAATGAAAACAAGAAAAACGAACCAAATAAGAAACAAAACTCAACCGCGAGGATCCACAACACCGTTGCGCCCTCTGGACGACCTCAGCGCCTTGATATAGCGTCTTGCTGGTGCGCGAGCCGAGCCCCCACGTCTTCTAGGTCCTGCCAATTACCTCCGATTTTGCATTCTTCCTCCTCCAGAAGACTTTGCTCAGTTCACCGTCGCCCGAGGTCCTCCTCTTCCTCTTGACCGCCAACCTCCTCCCTCGTCTCAACACCGCGCCGCTTCGTCTGTGCAGATCAGCGCGGCGGCTACCTCACAAAGCATTTCGCTCATAAATGCTGGAAACTAAGCTTCGCCGAGTACCAGCAACGAAGAGCGACGACTTGGATCACTACTCCTCAGCCAAGACTGCAACAACTCGACCAGCAATGCATTTGAATGCTGCCTCCGCCTCTTCAACCAAAATGGACGAGAAATGGGCGATTGGCGGTCCGAGCGGCAAGACCGCGCCACAGCCCAACCTGGGCGGCGGCGACTGGCTGGTGATGGGCAAGCAGTTGCAGCGCATGGTCAGCCTTCGTCTACAAGATGCTGAGGGTACTCCTTTATTTCTCTCCGCCTCTTCCTTTGGCTGTCTGCCCCCCCCCCCGTTCGAGTAGTACTACTCGCCTCCTGGACTGCTGGAATACTCAAGGCTACATCGCCATGTGTGCCTGGCTGCAGCCAAAGCACACGAGGACGAGCTGCGATACCAACCGCCACGCTTGCCCGCAGACCGTACACGCTCACCGCTGCCCCCTCCATTCGCCCCATCTCTATGTTGACGCTGGGCGTTGTTGTCGTTGTTGTAGAGATGGACATGTTTGGGCGTGAGCCCTTGACCGACGGCCTGGAGCTGGTCGTCTGCAACCACTGCGCCAAGCCCGTCCTGGCCTCGCGATTTTGTGCTCACTTGGGTACTCCCCTCCTCCTATCTCTCTCCTCCTCTCCCCTCGCGCTCCTCCCTCTCTGCCTTCGCTGCGTGCCTTCCCCCTCCCCCCTCCCCGTTCCCTGGGCTGATCGATTTGGACTGCTGCAGAGCGATGTCCCCGCACGCCCGACCTGAGCTTCGCCCCGCCCGGTTCGGAGCTGCTGCCCCAGAACAAGCGCAAGCCCGCCGCTCATATCCTCTCTCCCGCCTCCTCTTTCCCAATGCGCTATTGCTCCTCCTCCTCCTCCTCCTCCTCCTCCTCCTTCATGACTCCCGTCTCGCGTGGTGAGGGCCTTAACTCCCGAGGCGCACACCCGGCAAAGGCGGCGACGCCAGTCAAGAAGGCCAAGCTGCTGGATGGGGAGCTCCCCAGCGCCACCACCAGCAGCAACCCCAGCGCCACCACCAGCAGCACCGCCGCGGCGGCGGTGAAGCTCGGCGGCGCGGCCAAACCCAAACTGCCCAAGGCCAAGGCCGCGACCGGCGCCGCTGGCGCCGCCGATCCGAAGCGGCCAAAGGCCCGAGTCGGCGGTACGGGCCCGATTGTCGACACCACCGAGCTCGCTTCGCTGCGTGCTGGCCAGCCCTGGGGCGCGCTGTGTGCTGATTGTCGACACTTGTTGCGCGCGCGCAGTCAAAAGCGAGGTCGGGGCCAAGGACGGCAAACCAAACGGCGGCGAGCAAGAGAGGCTCAAGATTCGGTATCTACCTATTCCCCTTGTCCTTGGCGCCCTTGTTTCACACACAACACACACACACACACACACACACACACACACACACACACACACACACACACACAATACTTACCACGGTCGCTCGTGCGGCGACGACGTCGTCGACGTGTAATAGAATAAACCTGAAGGACAAGAACCTCATGGACAAGAAACCGCCGGAGATCGGCGAGAAGTCAAAGGAGAAGGAGAAGGCCAAGGACAAGGAGCGGGACAGGGGCGAGGGCGCCGCCAGCGGGGGCGGCCTCAAGGAACGGGCGGCCAAGAAGGAGCGGGGAGTCGCTTCGAAGATGATCGAGCTCCAGCCCCTCCCGCTCGCCACCCGAACCTACGTGCGACGCAACAAGCTCCGATGTCTCGCCCTCACCTTCCTCTCGCCACCGCCCACGCAGACCGGCACGGCCGACAGCAGCCCGTGCGCGCCACCCCCCCCCCCCCCCTTTCGCTCATGTGTGCGTGCGTTGCGTGTGTTTGACGACCGTCATGGCCAGGGTGGCGACAACGACAACGACGACGCCGACCACGACGAGCCCGTCGCTGGGGGCGGCCAGCCCGGCGTTCATTGCGGCCCAGCAGCAGCGGGCGGCCATGCTGTCGTCCGGCGGGGGCGGCGCCTACCCCTACGCCCACCACCCGTCGTCGTCTCCCGCCTCGTCGTCTTCGCCGTCGCTGGGCTCGTCGTCGACGTCGTCGTACATGCTCAACCCGTCGTCGTCGGCCTCGGCGGCGGCGCCGTCAGCCGCGGCGGCTGCGATGGCGGCCAACGGCATGAACGGCGCGGGGCCCGGCGGAGGGATGATGGTGGGCGGGGCCAATGGCTACAACCTCAACTCCATCATGCAGACCGTGGGCAAGAAGGGCAGCGGCACTCACTCCGTCACCATCTCCCCCAACGCCCTCAAGATGTACCAGGCCAAGCAAAAGGTCCAGACACGACACGACACGACACGACACGACACGACACGACACGACACGACACGACACGACACGACACGACACGACACGACACGACACGACACATGAGATACGACAGAGCGGCTGACCTGGATCGCTCTTGTCCATCGCTGTCAAGATGGCGATGATGATGGCGGCGCAGCAGGCAGCGGCCGCGGCCGCGGCGAATGGAATGGGCGTGGGGGACAACGCGGGCATGGCCGGCGAACAGCAGGGATTCCTCCCCACGCAACCTCACCACGTACGCCCACCGCTCGCCCTCGCCCTCACCGTCGCGTTCCTCACGTTCTCTCCCTTTCTCCTGCGTAGACCTCTTCGGTTACGGGACAGTCGGGGTCCTACATGTGAATAAGAGAGGAGAGAGAGAGACGACTCGACCTTCAACGAGGCGCATCGCCACATCGCGCGGTGGTGTTGGTGATGTTGGTGTACATAGACCGATGCCCAGGCGGCTCCTCGTCCGTTTGTAAAACTGTGCACCGTCCCCTTTTATTTAACCAACCAGCCAGCCGTCGGCTCGGGCCACACGAGGAGGTAGAGTGGGGCGGCCTCACTTGGCGAGCATGACCTTGAGAAAGTGGTCGAACTTGATCTTGCCGTTCTTGTCCGCGTCGGCCTCCTTCAGCAGCTCCTCGATCTCCTCTTCCGTCAACTTCTCCTGCACGTCCGGAAGTAGGAATTAATTTATTTATTATTTAGTTGCATTTTATTTTTATTTAATTCATTCTGAGAAGGGGCACGAACGCCGACAGTTGTGAGGACGTGTCGGAGGTCAGATGCGGCAATAACACCATCTTTGTCTTTGTCCAGGGCTGTTGCTTACAGTAAGCGAATGAACAGGCATATTGCACCATTTAATGAGGCATACCCTTCCACGCCTCTTTGACCTCGTGCTCAAGCTCTCTGTTGGCCATCTTGGTAAACAGCTTGCTATGTGGATTAGTTCTGATCCACTTTTTTATTTCCCAGCCACGTCAGCACCACGTCAGCGGACAACAGGACAAGATGGCGCTGCCGGTGCGCCACCTTACCCGCCCACGACTTAAACAAACTACTTTTTGAGAGAAAGGAGCCACTTTTTGGAAGCTTGTCGGCGAGGGTGGAGCTGGTGTGACCTTGTTCGGTTTAGTGTGGGTTGTTTGGGTGCGGGGGGGGAATCGGTGGTGATGTGGTGCATGTCAGCTGACATCCCTCTGTATGTACGAAGAACACACAACATTTCCGTTACGCGCGGCAGGAGATGGAGATCCACTCGTCACTGCTGGGCGCACGACACGCCGGGTCCGCCGCCGGCGCCGCCGTACGGGTTGTCCTCGTCGTCGCTGCCGGTCTCGTAGGCCTCTCGCCTCTTGCCGTTGGCGGCGCCGTTGCCGCCCCGTCCGTGGGCCTCCGGTCGGTAGTCCCGCATCGTCACCTCCTCCACCTCCACCGCCCCGCCCGCTGCAAAGTCCATCGGCTCCGGCCCGCCCGGCAGCACTTGCTCCAACATCTGCTCCACGCACGCACGCACGCACGCACACACACACGTGAGCTCACCGCACACGCGCGCGAATACACACGCGGGGAGGGAGGGAGGGGGGTAAGCGTACGGGCTTGAATTGAGGGTTGACGTAGTCGGGGAACTTGACGTTGAACTTGATGACGAGGGAGCCCTTGTCGAAGGGGTGCTTCCACGTGGGCATGCCCTCCTCGGGGACCTCCTTGAGGTCGCCCGGCTTGACGACCTGTCCGCCGTGGGACTTGACCAGCAGCGTTCGGCCGTCGAGGTGCTTGAGGGTGAAGGAAAAACCGCAGAGCGCTTCAAAGAGCGAAATCTCCTTCTCCATAAACAGGCTCCTCTCGTCTCGCTTGAACACCTGTCGCCGTTTTCAATAAATAAATATTAATTTTCCCTTCATTTTTAATTAATTTTTTTAAAAAAATAATAAAATAGGGGAGCAAGACGTGTGACAGCGGCAGAAGAGGTGGAAGGTACCGGATGGTCTTCTTGGTTGAGGAGGATGATCACATCACCGGGGGTGACGCCGGGCTCCTGGTCTCCCTCGCCTGAGAACACGATCTTTTGTTTGTGCTTCATTCCTGGATGGAGAGGCAACAAGCACCAGCAACACAACGTGTGAATCATGAGCCTTCTTTGGACTGGCACCGACAGGCCAAATAGAAACAAAGAGGGAGGAGAAGGTGGTGAGGGCGCACCCTTGTCCACAAAGATCTCCAAGATCTTGCGCTCCTGCACCACCTTGAACCCCGAACACTTTTTACATCTATCTCTCTCCCTGATCACCTGCCCCTCGCCACCGCAGTCGGGGCACCTGTGTGTTTGTAGTGTTTTTGTTAGTTTTGTTTTTTTTTTTTGTTTCTTTTCTTTTGTGTTTTTTGTATTGTGCGTGAGGGGCTGGAGGCGAGTAGGAAGACAAGGACGGGCGGGGCGTACCGGCTCTGAATTTGCTGCACCATGCCCGGCCCGAGCTGGCGGAAGGTCACGCGAATGCCTCGTCCCTCGCAGCCCTCACACGTGCGCAGCGCGTTCGGCACCGGCGTTCCTTTTCTGTATAATTTTTTATTTGTTAGTTTATTATTTTCAATTAATTTATTTTGTAGCGCGGCAGGGAGATGGACGCACCCGTTGCATTCGTCGCAGATGACCTTCTTCTTGAGGGCCACTTTGGTGGTCTTTCCGTTGTAGAGGTCCTCGAGGGTAACCTTGAGCGGGAAGACGAGATCCTCGCCCTTGCGCTGTCGCGAATGGCTGCCCATGTTGAAGAGGTGAGAGAAGAGGTCGCCCGCGCCGGCGTGGCCGGGACCGCCGCCCTGCTTCAGGAATTCCTCGCCATGGCGATCGTAGGCCATTTTCTTCTCCTCATCACTCAGGATCTCGTAGGCCAGGCTTATCTCTTTGAACTGCAGTGGTCATTCTCAATCAGAAATTTCCATGCAGTGCCACGACAACAGAGCCAGCCGATCAAGAGGGAGGGTAAGAGAGAGAGAGAGAGAAGGCGAAGGATCACCACACCATGCCACCGGCCCGTAGAGATGCTGGGAATTGAGTTTTACCTTGTCCTCAGCATTGGGATTACGGTCGGGATGGTATTTCATGGCTAGTCGCTTATACGCCTTCTTGATCTGGTCGAGTGTTGCATCGGGGCTCACCCCTAGAACATCGTACAGCCGCGTTTCTACTGGCATCGTGTGATTCTAATCTTTAATCGCCCGATATCGAACTTAATCTCTCAGAAAAAAAGAAACGGCTATGGAGAGAAGCTCGTCCACAGATGACGGTGAAGGAGGGAAAGGGACCTAGATTGAAGAGAAGAGTTCGTTCATTCAACAAGAACGGAACAAGAGCGCCACAAGGGGGTGGCTCAGCAAAACACTCACCATTTCCTACAACCTGAAATTTCACAGCACAATCGCAAGCCTTCACTCGAACTTCAAAATTTCTCAAAACCTATCGCGCACGTTACCCGTGCTGAGGATTGCCGCCGAATTTCGTTCTTGGGGCGTTGAATTCTACGGCAGCGCCTTTTGTTGATGATCGGTCATAGCATCGCGTGATCTGTACAGATGGTGGGCATGCTGTGGTGACACAGAGCTTTGCCAGGTCTGGCATCACGTGGAGGGAGTGGAAGACAATAGCATCACTTGCTCTTGCCGGTGGGCACTATCCTGCCCACCAGTTCGTTCATGAGGGCTCGTCGGGTGTTCTCCAACTTGACCGCAAACACCGGCGCACACAACGCCGCCCGCTCTCCGTTGATGACTGAACGGCCGTACGGCTGTGGTTAGCTCAAGACCTGGGGCAACCTCCCCGCGCAACGAACGCGCGCGCCCAGAGAGACAGCGTACGTTTGGTGAAGAAGAACTCTCGGAAGTTGTCGTCCATCAAAAATGGCGTCGATGAGGGAAGCTTTGGCCCAAACGGACGCACGCCAGCCTGACGTCGCCCCCCCAAACAAGCACCACGCGTCAGTCTCGACTGTACCTTCTCGAGCCTCACACGCCGCGTAGACGACGCACCTTGGCCGCGTACTCGACGCGCATGGCTGGCACGTCGGGATCGGTGTCGTCCATCTCGACCACGCAATAAATATCTGTCGACGCGTGCGCGACTCGGGAGTTTGAGTGGGGGCGAGTGTCGGGCGAGCGAGGAGAGGGCGGCCGCACGATTGAACTGGGTGGTCATGAGCTGGGGCAAGAACTGGGCGCCCGGCTCGAGGAAGACGATGACCACGATGTCGTTGCCCAGGTGTCGCTTGCGCTCGACCTGCTGCTCGTCGCGCGGGTAGTAAGGCAGGAGCGTTGAGACGTGGAACATGATGCGCTGTTCCCTGAATTCCGTGTACACCGACTCGGCCCCGGTCGATTGATCTATATAGGAACAGTGCCCCCATCGCAATGCAACGCACATGAGCCCGGGCATACATGCACACGAGGCGCAGAGGAGAGGCTTGGGTGGGTGGGGGGTGTCTTACTCTTTACATCGAGGCCGCCGGTGTAGTTCTTCCAGCCCTTGAGCGTGATTCGTTCGCCCAGGAAGTCGAGGAATCGCTGCCAGGACTTGTTCGAATCATCGATCACTGCGCTCTCCCCCAATACAATCATCGCCGCCGCCACCATCGACGTGAGTGAGCTCACGACGTGAGTCGGCGGCCAGGCGCGGCCTGGGGATGGGCGCACCGTTGGTGAACATCTCGTTCTCGCTCTGTCCCTTCTTGCAGTAGAGCACGCCAAACTTGTAGTTTTGGGAGTTGAAGCTTCGCTCGAGCTTGAGCAGCTCGTCCCGAATGTCGGCGTTCACGGCCTTGAACTTCATCGACTGGATCTCGGGCAGGTAGCCCATCACTCCGCACGCCACCTTGAGCGCCTTGAGCTTGTCCTTGATGCGCGACCCGCTTCGAATAAATAGCAGTCGAGCGCCCTGCCACGCCACACGTTTCGTCAATTCAACGCGTGACCTGTGTGTGTGATGTGTGTGTGATGTGTGTGTGTGTGTGTGTGTGTGTGTGTGTGTGTGTGTGTGTGTGTGTGTGTGTGTGTGTGTGTGTGTGGTGTGCGTGTGGTGTGCGTGCGTGCGTGCGTGCGTGCGTGTGGGCTGACCCCGTTAGCGTGTCGTGTAGGCGCACCTTGCGTGTCTGGATGAGGGCGCGGTAGACCTCGAGCCGGTTCTCGCTGCTGCTGAGGCCCAGCTTGTTGAGGAACATGGACGAGTGGGACGCTAGTCGCTCGGACGACTGCGCCCGCTTCTGCGACAGTTGCACCGCCTGCTGGGCCTCGTCCCGACCGCCCTTCCCGACCTCGGGCGACGACTCTACGCGACCGTTGGTGCCCGCGCCGGGCTGCTGCGACTTGTCCTGCGAACTTGGCCCCAATTCTGGAAACACACGCGCGCGCAGCCCACGCGTCAGCCACCAAACACGTGCCCGCGCGCGCAAGGAATGTGCGGTGGTCGACCGGTACCCGAGAATTTCATAAGGCGCAGACTGGAGTTGGCCCGCGGAGCCCGCACGCTGCCCTTCTCGGTCCTCGCCGTCATCGGGGTGACCACCTGGTGGTGCTCCTTGTTGATCATGACCACGTGCTGGCTCTGGGCCAGGCCAGGCTTGGCCGACGACAGCATGGGGGGCGACGGCACGATCGGCACGGAAGGCCGGCGCTGCGGTTTCGTCGAGACTCGGTCGCACGAGACCGAGGGCGTGGACTGCGACTGCGAACCGGGCGGCACGCGCTCTCGCGGCGGCGGGCTCGTGGATGACCGCGCCGAGTTGGGCGGCGACTGCTGGCTCGTTTGTTGTTGCTGTTGCTGTTGCTGTTGCTGCTCCTTCTCCATGTTCTCGAAGTACTGGATGGTCTGGCTGATGTTGAAGTTGGAGATCACCGACGGGCGCTTCTGGTTGCCGGCCTCGGCTGGAAGCTCCTTCCAGCTGGTCTTGTCCTCGATCGAGATGATCACCGGCCCGAATTCAGGCGACGACGCACACAGATTCGTGTGATCTGCAAAACCAAACCAAATATCAATATATCATATAATTTATATTATTACAAAAAAAATAAAAATAAACAAAACGGAGTACAGCCAGGTATACCTTTTTCGTAGAAATACTTTTTGTACATGAGGGTGTAGTGCAGGTCGTCCTCCAGCGCCGGGAATGCGCCCATCACGAAATCACTGCGTGGGACTTATGGTCAACTTGACCCACGCTGAGGGGGAAAGAAGAACAGCGGGGGGGGGGGGAGGAAGGCTAGGAGAACCTGTCGGAGCCGCGTTCGGCGTGCCACGAGTTGCTCTCGTCGGTGATGATGAGGTCGTAGAGCTGCTTCTCCTCGTCGTCATCGCCGCGGTCGTCGTCGTCGCTGTCGTCTTCGTCGCCTCCATACGGATCGTGGAGCACCTTGTGCTGGCGCGCCGACAGGCCGCTGCAGCTGCGCCGCAGGTGAGGCCCCGGATGCCGCATGGGACTCCGGTCCTCGTTCCATTCCTTGACGATGCCCCGATGCACGAGATCTGTCGTGTGTCCGAAACCAAGGACACGACGTGACGTCAGCACATCCAAGCTATCCCATCACACAAGGCACGGCCAGAGGCGGACCTTGATAGGAGGACCGATGGACGAGCTCAAAGTTGATGCGAGAGCGCGCGTATTCCCCTGTAGTGTGCGTGTGCGTGTGCGTGTGCGGTTGAGATTCGGTAATGAACGCCCACATGCGGCGACTTTGTGGACACGCAACCTTCGGCGCTGCGCATCTGTTCTTCGAGACTGGCGATCTCCTGGTCTCTCTCGCTCTTCAGCTTCTCGGTGATCGCCTGCGAGGCGGGGCTGCCTGTCCTCTCTGCCTGGTCCTCGTCCTGGCTCTCCCTGTGTGCCGTTTGCCACGTCAGCAACGCATTCCCATTGGACGACGCGACCCGTGCGAGAACGGAATGACGAGGCAAAACGGCGCACCCGCTCATGGCGCCGGCGCTGTCGAACGAGATGCTGCGCGGGAGCATGCGCTGGGCCAGCCGCTTGTCCCAGCTCTTGCGCTTCTCGGCCGTGCCCAGCTTGCCCAGCTCCTCCTCGGCCTTCTCCCGCCGCACCATCTTGCCCTCGTACTTGCCCCAGCTCCGGCCGCGCTTCAGGTCCCCGCTGCTGCTGATGTCCAGCCTCGCGCCGTAGCCGCCGCCGGGGCTGCCCTCGCTGCCTCCGCCCTCGTTGCCGGCGCCGCCGCCCACGTTGGCGCCTCGATTTTTGTCGACGACCACGCCGCTGCTGAGGCTGGCCAGCCGCTTGAGCTCCTTCTCGGCGTTCTTGGAGCGCCGCCGCTCCTGGCGCCGGCTGGCCCTGAGCTCCCTGTCCCCGCTCCAGCCGCTCACCTTGGACAGCAGGCTGGCCCACGCCGTGCGGCCCCGGCTGGGCACCGACGACGACGACGACGACGTCTGTCCGCCGGCGGCCGGCGTCGGCGCGACCAGCGTGACGCCATTGGCTCCGCCCACGTCCGTCGGGTTGGTATTTTTGTCGACAACAGCAACGGCGGCGGCAGCTTCGGCGTCGTCGCAGTCGTCGACCGTCATGAGGGGCAGGCAGAGCGGGGACAGGGCCGGGCGGGCGATCTCGGTCGACTTGCGCTTCCCCGCGAACTGGATCGACCGCTCGTCCTCGTACGTCTTGCTGCGCTTCCTGTGGATCTTGGTGAAGTTGGTGTTGCCCGGCTTGCCCTCCTCGTACACCAGCCGCATCGGGCCCGGGGTCGAGCCGGCGTTGCGCTTGAACGAGGAGTGGGCCACTCCCGAGTCGTCGGGCTCCCCGCTGGCGTCGCCGTCGCGCTGCAGCTTCACCCTGGGGCCCTCTTCGGGCTGGCCCTCGTCGCTCTTCCCGCGGCTTTTTCGGCGCCTGTGCTTGGTCTCCGACTTGCGCTTGCCGCCGTCGGCCGACTTGGCCTTGGCCTTGTCGCGCTTGGCCGACGCCTTCTTCGCCTTCTTCATCTCCTTCTTGCTCTGCTCCTGATCGGGATCGCTCGTCGACTTTCGCCGGCGCGCCCGCTCCTTCTTCTTACTCTCCTGGTCCGACTCGCCCGCGCTCTTGCGCTCGGGCGACGCTTCCGTGACGTCAGCATCATTGTTGTCGACCGAGCCCTCCGCAGCGGCCGCGGCGCCGGTGGCGCCGGCGTTTGGCGAGAGGAGCGACGCGGCCGCCGATGGCGCCGCCGCGCCGTCGGCCGACTC
This sequence comes from Acanthamoeba sp. SK_2022b, assembly GCA_027943245.1. Lineage (NCBI taxonomy): Eukaryota > Discosea > Longamoebia > Acanthamoebidae > Acanthamoeba > Acanthamoeba sp. SK_2022b. The sequence goes on along the minus strand of JANDJZ010000510.1, from coordinate 1,871 downwards.
GTCGGCCCGCTTGGGCTCGTCGCGCAGCTGGAGCATCCATTCGTCGAACGCCGACGGCGGGTTCACCTTGATGGACACCGGTCGCTGCGGCTTCGTGCCGGCCGACCACGTCTTCACCGCCCGCACGCGCACCTCCCCGTCGTCCTCGTCGTCGTCGCCCTCGCCGTCCTCGTCATCGTCCTCCTCCTCGCCGTCTCGCTCCTGCGCGTCCTTTCGCTGGTCGGCTCCCTCCTCCCGCTGCTGCTGCTGCTGTTGCTGCTGCGGGGACCGCACGGGGACCTTGTCCCACGTGCTGCTCAGGGAGGTCGCCGAGCTGCTGCTGTTGCTGCCGCTCGACGCCGAGTGCGTGAAGCCGCGCGATCGCGGGGCGTTCTCGCGGGTGGCGGCCATGGCGCCGGCCGTGATGCGATCGGGCCACTGGCCGGCGACCTTGGGCGGGTTGGAGCCACGGCGCGTGGGCGAGCGCGGCGTGGTCAGCGGCGACGGCCCGCCGTCCTTGTCGCGCGTGATCCACTTGCCTGCGCGGGCGCGCCACTCGCGAATGAGAGGGGGGAGAGAAAGAGAAGGAGGAGGAGGAGGAGGAGAGGAGGCAGGCACGAACCAGAGGCCTGGATCTTGGTGTCGCGAATGAGGCGCCATTCCTCTTCGGTGATGTGTTCCTGCACCTGCTTCTTCTCGAGCAGCGTTTGCTTTTCGTACGCGGTCACCAGCGCCTGTAGCACACACCCGCCAACACCACACGGCACACGACACAGAACACCACGCGGGGGAAAGGTGGGCATAAAAAAACGAATAAAATCCAAAAAAATATGATAAAAACAGACACACGAGGACAAGCGAGTATGAACCTTAACGGTCTGCTTGAGGATGCGGTGGCCTCCCAAGTCGACCTCTTCTTCCAGAAGCGTGCGGGCCGCGTTATCGTTGGTGTTGTTGTTATTGTCGTCCTCGGCCGACCCCCTCCTTCCCTCCATCGCAATGGAGCTCTCATCTAACTTTTCCATCTCTTCTAATCTGCCGATACCGTTTGGTCAAAGAGAGAGGCGAAGAACCGAGAAAGCATGCGTAGCGGTACTCGCCTTGGCCCCTGTGGATCGACGTAATAAGCCCCGGGGCTGGCGCCTAGAGTCGAACGCCAAGAAGCCCCCCACGGCCCGAGTCCTTCTTGTTCGCGGTCAGCGGCGCTTCACCGAGCAACAGACAACAGCCCAATCATTCCTGGCATGCTTTGTTACCACGCTACTAAAAATCGTATTGTCGACTTTTATCCATTTTAAATAAACATAAATATCCGGAGTTGATGATTATAAAAGTGGGTGGTCATCTCCAGTTTATTCGCAACATATAACATGTTGGTCTAAACTAACTGTTTGGATCTCTTATTTAAATAAATATATTTCATTGGGCACCAAAGAAATAAATGACAAAAAAGAGAGATAAGAGAGATAAGAGAGAGGGAGAGAGATAACCGTAGGAGAGGGAGCCCACACACGACGTCTACACCTACATGATGTCGAACATGGGCTTGAGCTTCTGGATGAGGGCCACCATGCCCTTGTTGGCCACGAGCACGTCGCGGAAGTGGTCCTTGAGGGCGTCGATGGACTCGCGCGACAGCTGGCTGTAGATCTTGGAGCTCTCGTCGAGCTGGCGGCCAAACGTCACCGACCCGCCCTCGATCTTCACCGCCACCTGCTGGTCGACCACGGCCTGCGGGACCTCCTTGTGATTGTCCTGTTGATGTGTTGATGTTGATGTTGTCATGAGCCACATGATGATGATGATGATGAAGAAGAAGAAGATGATGAAGATGAAGGAGTGATATATATACCTGGAGAGAGGTGATCTTGCCGATGTAGAGCATCTCCTTG